>PVHY01016006.1:0-34568 GCA_004024945.1 Uropsilus gracilis
GAGACTAGGTCTTGCTATTTTTGCCCGTGGAACCTCAGGCTCTCGTTGCCCGGGGTACCACAGACTCAAGCAATCCCAGCCTCAGCTTCCCAGGTAGCTGGGATTACAGGTGCGCACCACCACGCCCAGCTATTTTTTTTTGGAACTAGGTCTCGCTACGGGCCCCAGGCGGGACTCAAACCACGATCCCTAGCCCCGGCCGCTTCATAGGCTGAAGCTTACAAGTAAGCATGAGCCACCGTGCCCGGCCCTGTTTCTTAATTTTAAATGAGACATTTTTTTTCTTTTTAGATCAACGCAAAATAACTTTCCTGAAAGCTTAAAAAAGTTTTTAAGGCATGATGGTTTAACTTCACCTTTTTTTTTTTTTTTGAGACTAGGTAGGTCTCGCTGTTTTTGCCCGTGGAACCACAGGCTCACGTTGCCCGAGGTACCACAGACTCAAGCAATCCCCAGCCTTAGCTTCCCAGGTAGCTGGGATTACAGGTGGGTACCACCACGCCCAGCAATTTTTTTGGCAACTAGATCTTGCTACGTTGCCCCGAGCGGGACTCAAACTGCGATCCCTGGTCCCCGTCCTGGTTTCCCAGGCTGCCACCATGGCCAGCCTAATTTCACATTTAAACATGTACAAAATTAATATTCATTCCTTAAATCCCCATGGAAATGTTTGCATACTGATATATTTTGCATAATGATATATTTTGGAATTAGATTTATTAATAGAAATTTAAATTCATCATGTTTCTTATACCAAGGAAAAATTTAGCCATGTATCTATCCTACTTTAATAATTTTAAAAAGTGATATTCTTTAGTATTAGATAATTTTTAAAAGAACATTGTCTTAACAAAACTCACATTCCTCCCCATAATGAAACTAAAAGTCACTTAAAAACATTTTTATTATCTTATATTCCCTCTTCAAAAATTTAGAATATTGTAAGTTGACTAAGTGTTAAAATTAAGGTAAAGTTCTATTTGAAGTAATTCTTCATAGTGATTATTCATTACAAAATCATTTTGGAAAAGCCACAAATTTGCTTGGGCGTGATAAATGTGGGTTCACCATTTCTACCTTTGCGGCCTTTGACAATGATGTTGACACCATCTCATTAGATGCAGGAGGAAGGATAAGCTTGGAAAACATAAAATTTACTCTCTGTCTTATAATCATAAAACTGCACCCATTCTAATAAAAGCGATTCTCTTTTGGTCACTATTAGTTTTCCCTAGCTGGTCAAAACTGCCTACTCTTCCTGGAGTGGTTTGGCAGCTACAGAAAAGATTAAAAAGCCAGTTTTGTTGCCACTCCCTGTCTCTTTTATGTTCGTTTTAGTAAATCAGTTTTACCTAAGACAGAATGACTGTTATTATGTCATTATATGTATGTATCACATCAATGCCCACAACACTAATCCAAGGAGAGCAGGGTTGAAGAGCAAAGTCTAGTCTCAGTTTTCCCTTTCTGTATCATGTTCTCAATAACACACTGGATGGAAAGGGATTAGAGTGGAAAATTCTCTACTCAAATAAATACATTGAATTGTGAGTCCTAACCTTTGAACCTAGGAATGTAACACTATGGGCCTTCTCCCGGGAAAATAGAACTGAATGTTAACATTCAAAGTCACAGTTTCAGAGAGGGTGGGACCACCCCAAAGTCCATGGATTGCTCTAGCTTAGGACCCCAGTTTCAACTCTTAATTTTGAGCACATGTTTATATTTTCTTGAACTTTCAACAGGGATCCAGATTCGCATAGACATTGCCTATGTAGGCTCTTTCCAGGATGTACGTCATCACCTGCACCTGTAGGGTTGCACTGTATTTTGACAACAGAAAATTTAGTTTTCACAAAACCAAATACACCAAATTGCTATTAACAAAAAACCAAAAACTGTTTAAAGTAATTTAGTCACCAGGTTTGTTTAAATGTATCAGGAAATTACAAATTTAATAAAGTGATTGTTTCTCAAATGATCAGAATTGAATTGTCCATTTGTTCAAAAGTCATAATCATCTGATAAGTTTGTTGTTAAAGTCAATCAACTAATTTCAGAAAAGGAAAGAAATAAAATCACAAATATTCTTGAAAGGTGCCTACATCAACTACAAATCTGATCAGCTAAGTATCAGGAAGGAGAGAAAGAAAAAATAAATTGAAGAATTTCCTATTTCTCATGAAGCTGGAAGCATTTTGATAGTTGCCGGTATCGCTAAAATGCTTTAGAGAATTTTACTATGTGACATCATGTCTGTCTTTGTTGACAGAGGACAGAAGAAGCCAGGCTAAGTATATTTTCACTGTCATTGATTATGTTCATTATTAAAGGCATTTGGTTATATGTTAAAGGTATTTTTGTTTTATCTTACAAAAATGTAAATACTCAGATTTTTCTATGGTGTCCATCATGTTAAATAGCTAATATTAAGATCTTTTTAGCCAACACTCCAGGAAAATTGTCTTCCCCAACACAGTGGTTCTCAACTTTGACTGAACACTAGAAATGTTCAAGGAACTTTAAAAAAAATCCTAAATTTGCAGACTAAATCCAATCCAATGAAGTCAGACTTTCTAGAAGTAGGACTGTACTACAAGCATCCCCATACAGGTAGGTTTATCAGTTCTAGCAGCTAAAGAAGAATGTTGGAGCCCTTGATAGATTTTAGAGGCTTTAGTGTTCTCAGGGAACCAGGTATACAAGCACACCAGGCAAGAAGACTGGCAGGCAAGGAGACAGGCTAGGTAGCAGGGGTGGGGTGAGGGGCTGGGAGGCAGGCAAGCTCCCCAGTCCCTAGGAATCTTCATACTCTTTCTCTGGGCTCTTTCTTGCCTTTTCTTGTTTTTTTTCCTATTCTCTTCACATTCTTTCCTTTTGGCAGTATCTCCATGCTCCCCTCTCAAAGTGATCCCAGGCCAGGTGAGCCTGCTCACACATGCTCACATCCATTGGGCCAGGCATGTGTAGTCATGGAGAGGGCACAACATCACATGTGCTGGTCATAGAGGTTAATGCAGAAGTGTAAAAACCCTGATAATTCGTTTACCTTACAGGGGCCCAGGCATTGGTATTTTTGAAAGTGCTTCAGTAGTTCCAATGCACAGTAAGGTTGACAAACCACTGCTCTCCCAGGAAGTTCTGGCTCTGAGGCAAAGACCTAATTCATGGGAACTGCCACTCCATTTGCCCTTGGCCCCAGATTAAAATTCTTCTGAGCTAGGGAGGAGCAAAAGCTTTTGTCTAAGATCATCTCATGAAGCCCAGCGGTAATGCAAGGTAGTTGGAGTTCCCATATACTCCACTACCTTAACAGGACATCCAGGGCTGCTCAGGACCAAGGTTTTCTTTCTCAAATATGATACATGAACTATCTACCCCAGATCACCAGATCACCAGGGGGTATGTGTTTGAAAAGACAAGTTCCTGAGCCACACCCCAGATCTGCTGACCAAATTCTGGGAAAGGGTCTGGAATTTCACCAGGTGTTTCTGATCACACTTAAATTTGAGGGTTTTTTTTTTTTTTTTGGTCTAAATCTACTTAACACATTCTTTACTAAGCAGCATAGCCCTGGGCCTTTTGCTATAACCAGCCTTTTTGGGAGGCACAGAAAGGAATGAAAGAGCGAGGGGAAAGTTGCCACAACCAGCAAGCAAAAGTGACAGATAGACACCATTGCCTTTTCTCTTCCCAAAATGTGGCCCACCCCACCCCACGCCCACCCCCCGCCCCACCACCATTATCACTTTGGTCCTAGTGCTTGGAATTTTGTTTTTCATGTTAGATTTACATGCCAAATATTTTTCATGCTTGTGATTTTTAACTTATTTCTTATGTTATTGTTAACTTTTTAACACTATTTGACTTCTCCCCTATGGTGTAGTCCCTGTAGTTCTCTCACCACCATAGCACCTGTGATCCATCACCCTAGTACCTTGTGCTCTTCCCCCTCTGCCTCCCCTGCTGTCTGCCTTAGATCTCTGGTCATCTTGCCAATTTTGTCTTTCTCCTGACCCTTAGTTCAGAATTACTTTTTCTTTTTTTCAGAATTACTTTTAACCCATTGTCTATAAATGCTGGAAATCTTGATTAGGTCATGGTTAAAGTCACTTCTTTAACTCAACTTACATAATGGGGACACATTCTTGGAGCAGTTGTTGTGGGAAAGGTAAGCAGAAACTTCTTCCTGTAATGTGTTGATTGTTGAGCCAGTGATTGTTGGTTTCTAAGAGAAAGCTCCATATTGCCACCTATTTATAAGACAGTTCCCAAATTTAGCAGCAATTATGATCCATAAATCCATTTGTAAATTAGTTAGCTATTCAGATCTGAGAATGCATTTTTTTTTTAAAGAGCAGAGTCATAAATGATGGCATTTTCCCCAGATTATACATAAGCTAGGTGATAATACACTGTTGACCTCCAGGACATAACGTGACTCTAACTCATGAGTGGGGAGGGAGAACAGAACAAGGTATAATTGTGGGGTATGGTACCGAAAGTCCTCCTGGGGCATATTTTTCAGTTCCAATCTGTATCTCCAGACAGTTCCTTCCTTTAATCCTGTCTTCCCATAGTTTTCGCTCATCAGCATCCAACCACTCCATCTCTTGTTGCCTTTTAGGTTCATGGTTTCTTCTACTTGCTGACTAACTGAAGCAGAGGAACTTTTGTCCTGTCTTTCCAGCAAACCCTTTGACTATTTCTAAGATTTCGTGTGTCACCAGAAACAGCAACATTTACATAACTTACAAGTGGCAGCTACTCAACTTTTCAGTAGTCTGTTTTCACCAGGGCCTGTTAGGGGAGACACCCAGACTCAAAGCAGGACATACTGAACCGGGCACTGTGGCTCGTGGCTGTAAGCTTCAGCCTATGAAGCGGCCGGGGCTAGGGATCGTGGTTCGAGTCCCGCCTGCGGCCCGTAGTGAGACCTAGTTCCAAAAAACTATCTGGGCGTGGTGGCGTGCACCTGTCATCCCAGCTACCTGGGAAGCTGAGGCTGGGGATGGCTTGAGTCCATGGTACCCCGGGCAACGAGAACCTGTGGTTCCACGGGCAAAAATAGCAAGACCTATCTCAAAAAACAAACAAACAAACAAACAAACAAACAAAACAAACAAAGCAGGACACACTGGCTATGGAACTGTCCTCTTAACACATGTCCCTGAAGGTTCTATTTTGTGGTGTCCTCAGTTGATGCTGTGACATTTTCAATTACCATCACATCTGCCCCACAACCAGAGAGTTCTTCTATGTAATCTTGTCCCAAACTCTAAACCAGAATGTTCAGTCAGTCCTTCTAGGCTAAAGGGAGCTAAGAAACGTGGAATTTGTTGGTTTCGCTGGAAGGTGACATTGGAAGAGTCATGTTCAGGTACCACAGTTCAGAAGAGGAAGCTACTTTATACAAAGAAGTGACCTGTTGATGGCTGGAGAAACAGATGCAGTCTCTTCATGCAGTGATGTAAGAAAATGTATGAGGTCACCAGAGTATGTGAGAGCTGCTGACCCAAACACCACACAGTAAATGTGACTATTCTTCTCCTGAGTAGACTGCAGGTGTTCCAACCACAGAAATCTTACCTTACTCATTTCAGAGCAAAATCATATTAGATGTTTCTGGACTTTTCTTAGGCCTGAAGACAGACACAGTTTCTCTCTGCTCCCTGTCCCACATTCTCCAATGTAAGGTCTCACACCCATTAGAAGTTCTTCCCAATTTGGAAAGAAAGTTATATGTCATGTGCTAACTGTCTTTTACTTGCTCCCCTCTTCTTCTTATGTCCTATGGGATTATGACTATAGAGGGAATTATGAGCTCTATTTTTAAAAGATAGAATTCATAACCTCAAAGGACTGTCATCATCTTAAAATGAGTCACCTTAGCAAATAAATAATAACATGATCTAACAATGTTCAAAAATGTTATTTTTGTCCAATACTCCTGTCACTTATTTTTCTTAAGCATGACTGTGAGTTCCTCTGAGCAAAGGAAGAAAAGCAGTCTCTCTCACTGGTGGCCATCCTGAGCTGACTAGGTGATTTCAATACCAGTGATGGGGTGACCTAGTAGATGGGGCTCAGCGATATCTTTTCAGTAGAAATGTGTCATCTTGTCCTGGTGCATTCCTTTCTCCTTGTTTGAAGAATTAATTCACTCACTAGATCTGGTTCAACTCTTCTGGATTAGTCAGAACTCATTTGTAAGGTCAAAGCCTACATCGTATCTATGAGGCAAAAAGGAAGTTTATTGACTTATGATACCAGAGTCCCAGGATAGATCATTTTTGTTCCAAGTATATCTGAATCCCGAAGTTCAAGCCAGGATGCGATTTCTTATTAAATAATGTATACATAACATATATGCACACACATGTATCATTGCTCATATCTCAACTCTGCTTCCTTTGAGGCTGGCTTCATTTTTAGGCAGACTCTCCCTTTTGAGCAGCAAGATGGTCGCCAGTGGTTTCATGATTACATGATAGCAGAATGAGAAATTCTCTTCTCAGCATTTCTCAACTGTTCAAATCTAACTTCCTGCCGGGCACAGTGGCTCGTGCCTATAAGCTTCAGCCTATGAAGCGGCCGGGGCTAGGGATCACGGTTCGAGTCCTGTCTGAGGCCCGCAGCGAGACCTAGTTCCAATAAAATAGCTGGGTGTAGTGGCACGTGCCTGGAATCCCAGCTACCTGGGAAGCTGAGGCTGAGGATTTCTTGAGTCTGTGGTACCCCGGGCAACGAGAGCCTGCGGTTCCATGGGCAAAAATAGCAAGACCTAGTCTCAAAAAAAAAAAAAAAAATCTAACTTCCTGATATGAGTGAGTGCCCAGGTGGAGTTGTAGTTGACTCCATATTTTTACCAGGCCTGGGTCACAAGTTTTCGCCCTGAAATGGTCAAACCTGTCCACCTAAATGACTTAGGAATAGTTAGGGAGTAGCCACCTCAGGTAGATATGGGTTTTGTTATCAAAATGGGGGAAATGTGGCCATTTTTCAAGACAGATTTGAAATTATTTCTTCTTGAGAGCCTTCAGAGACAGAATGAGCAAAAAAACCGTGGTCTCTTTGTCATGAGTCAGGTAAAAGGATACTGGGAAGACAAAAATCAACAGTTGTCTACTAAGAAAACATTGCACATTTCCCAAAATTTCAAATTCACCCTCTCAGGACAAATTTTGTCACCATTAAGGATGTTCAAACAGAACACTCCCCGTTCCTCCTGGCACCCCCTCCTCACTCCCTCCACCCCATTGAAAGGGAAACCCAAAAGTGTTTCCAGACTAAACACACTGCTGGAATAAGCACTCAGGTTTTCTGAGGACATGCCTGGCAGGGATGGTATTTACAAGTACTGTTACGTGGAGAAGCCTAATCAGGCAAGTTACTCTGCAGTCACATTTCATCTATCTTTAGCGCTGATGAGCTCTTGCCATGCAAGTGACTCAGCAAATCTCCAGTCTATTTCTGGTGCCCCGTGGCTTCCATTACTGGTGGCTACTAATGTTCCTTAATAGGAAAGAGAACAGTTGATCCCAACAACTGAAAGCATTTGTGGTAAAAATGAACAGTTCAATAACTTGGTAGTTTATTTATCCCCACTAATTACTGAACAGCCTTCAAATCATAAGTGTGCCTCGGCTCCAATCCATTGCAGTGATGCAGGGCTCATAAAATGATTTTGGAAACAGTTTATTCTGAGGCAATTCATTGTGTGTCTCTGATGTAGTCCCATGTTTCCATTAGTGATTTGCTGGATGGTGTCTGCAAACAAGTAGGATCTAGCACTAGCAGGTTCTCATAGGGAAACTCTGAAAACACAGGTGAGTCAATTGTATACTATATTGCCATGAGAGTTCAGAAATCAGCCTAAAACCAGAGTGAGTTGAAATCAAAAAGTGGAAATGCTTTTATCTTTTCAGTTAATCTTCTCAACAGGTTTGGAAATTTGTTGTTGTTTTTTTTTTTTTTTCTGTTGTAACTACTTTGGATATTTTCAACTTTTGGCTTTTTTTTTTTGGCATAAAAGCAAGTGAATTAAAAAAACAGATGTGGGGAATCTCAGTTCTCTTACAAGCAGAGACATAAATCCTTACCTCTTAAATGACGATTCACATAAACATGCATCAAAGTTTGGGGTCACTAAATTAGTGAATTAGGTTAAGACAAATTTCCCACATTCTGCCCTTTTTCCAAAGCATTCTTGCTGGCAACATATTTTGTGTTCTTTTTATCCTCCTCAAAGGTATCCAAGGACAGTAATTTCCTCTAGTCTGTTTTACCACTTGTCTGTGAAGAGCCAGGGGGATGTTGCTCTCACTCTGCTGAAAAGGGGCTTCTCCAGGCTGCACCTTGCCACATGGGCAACTTCATCCCAGGCGTTGCAGCTGTCACACAGGTTGGCAGTGGGATTCACAGGGTCCAAGATGAATGGTCTAAAACAAACCAACAGAAAACCTGAAACTATCTGCTGGGTTAGGGAGAGGAGAGATCAAAGAAGGAACCTGAAGAACCAGAGGACTCTGGGAAAAAGAGGGAGCAAGTTCCCAGAGGTCTAATCACAGGGATTTAAAAACACGCCTCTGCCAGGCTATCTCTGTCTCACCCTCATTTCCGTTTTTACTGGAGAAAGCATTTCTCCCAAGATTCAATCTTCAATTTGCTCCTTAAGTTGTTCTCTATAAACATATTCCATTTATTTTATTCAAAGTACATGTAATTCACTCTTTAGAATTAAAGTTTTGTGAGAAGTTATTAATGGGAATTGAGTTTGTGATGATCAAACTGCCTTCTCATTTATATCAAATCCCAGTAAAGCAATTCTGCTCCAGACTTTTCTTTTTAAATTTTTTTAAAAGTTAATTTATTTTCTTACATCGTCATCTATTTTGGGACAGTATTTGATTTCTCCCTTCAGATATAGACCCCCATATTTCTCCCACCACCACCATAGCACCCAGGATCCATCTCAAGAGTCCTTTGTGCATTTCGCTCCCATTTTGTCCAAGGTAAATGTTCTTTATATCTAAGGAAACAGGAAACTCAGTACCTTGTGTGTCTCTGGTTAACTTTGACAAAAATGGGGAACTTGGAATGATAGTGTCTGTGCCAAACAACATCGATGTCTGTATATCGAACCAGAAGTTTGAGAATCGCCCGCATTCCCTGTACCAGGCTGAAGAACAGAGGCTTTCCTGCCAGCTCCCAGACATGAATTGTGAGGAGCTCCACTGTGTAAGAGGAGGGAAGTCTCCGGAATCTAGACAAAGAAGGAGAGTTAGGTGCATTTTCATGCATGTGGAATGGAAAACAGGTTTATGCACAATGAGAAAGAATTAAACTCACCATGCAATTTACAGATGAAATTCTATTTTCCCTTGCTGCTTACAAAAAAGTAAAAGTATTTCACCACTTAAATTAGTAAAAAATTAAGAAATACTGACATTTTGATGAGGAAATTGACATTTCAAATTAGGTAAGAATATAAATTAATAATTTTTCTGGAGTCACTTCTATTAAAGTTCGATGTCCCATCCCTTAGATCCAACATTTTTGGTTTCCTTGAATTCATCTGTAGAAACATTTCTACAAGTTCTTAAAGCTATGTACAAAAGGAGTTGTTCATTTTATTGTTTCTAATAGTGAAAATGGAACTGTTCAACAGTAAGAAGCTAGTTAGCTTCATGATGCATCTCCTACTGTGCTGCCCAGCATGGAAACCACTAAGCACACATGAACATTGAGCACATGACACATAGAGACCTGAGTACACACTGCATTTCAAAGACAAACACACACATACAAGATATCTCATTAATAATTTTTTATTAAATTGTATGTTGAAATGATAATATGTGGCTACTAGCATGTATGATATTGCATATGTGGCTCATATTTGAATTTCACATTAAAGAAATTCTATAGCAATGGCCTGTACTCTGCAGTCATTCAAAAACTAAGGTTGATCTCTATGCCTAGACATAAAAATATAAAGATCAATTGAAAAACAATTTTTACAGCAATAAACTGCAAGTCCATTTGGCTTTTATTTGAAAGAAATGAAATACATGTACAAAATAAAATTTGATGAATATGCTCTAAATATTGTTGGCAATTGGGGATGAAGCAGAAATTATTTTTTACATTAAATCTTTTAAATACAGTTTATGTGCACTAAGGAAAACATAGAAGCTGAGGATTAAAAACAAACAAGAGAGGAAAAACATAACAGTTTCAGGATTTCATGTTGGTTGATATGATTCAAATACGTGTTTCTGCTGCCTGGGCATTCATTAGCCATAGGAATCTTTTGTGTGTGTGTGTGTGTGTGTGTGTGTGTGTGTGTGTGTGTGTGATATAATGCCAAAAATGCAATTTATTGCCCTAATAGAATGGTGACATTTTGTTACTATTACTATTAGTCATTTTTTCCCCAAATAAAGGAAATAGAAAAAACTAAAAGTAGTTTATATTTTTTTGTCCTGGTCATGAATAGCAAAACAGATTTCAGATGATCAGCAACTCAGTTCTTGGAATTTTCCTCAATGGATAAAAAGACTTAAAAATCCATCTCCACTTGAGCTATCTGATGCTCCCAAATGCCAAAAGGAAGCCATTACCACCGATTGCTTCAACAGAAGATGCTTTTCACATTTAATGAAAGTAAGTTTATTTATTTATTTATTTATTTATTTATTTATTTATTTATTTATTTATTTATTTATTTATTTATTTAAGACTAGGTCTTGCTATATTTGCCCGTGGAACCGCATACTCTCATTGCCCGGGGTGCCACAGACTCAATAATGAAAGTAAGTTTAGAAGGGAGAAAAGATTTACCAAATATTAAACTGTTTTACCTCTTGTTACATGTTAGATGTAACATGTTAACATAGATATTTTCAAAGCGCTGATTTATGTTCATTATTATTTTGTTTTACCTCAGTCACTTTAGTTATTGTTTTACATGAATATTTCCATTCCTTCACATGTCCCTCCAATTTGTCTTGAACTGTATTTCATGTTGTTTATATGCTACATTTATTTGCTCTTCAGGGGAATTTTCAGTGTCCCTAATTTTCATTATCTTCAGTAATACCATTCTGAGCATATTTATACAAATTACTTTTTCATGTGATTATATTTTTTTTCCAAGGGCAGTTCCCTTAAGTATTGCTGTACTCCCCTTTTTAATCTTGAGTACTCTTTTTGTGACTTTTTTTTTTGAAAAAAATGTGAAACCGCAGGCTTATGTTGCCCAGGGTACCCCAGGGCAACATAATCAAGCGATCCCCAGCCTCAGCTTCCCAGGTAGCTGGGATTACAGGCACGCATCACCACGCCCAGCTATTTTTTTTGGAACTAGCTCTCGCTATGTTGCCACGACCGGGACTCAAACCATGATCCCTGGTCCCCGCTGCGGCTTCCTAGGCTGCCGATTACAGGCATGCGCCACCATGCCCAGCTTGTGACATATTTTTAATGTAAATGGCCTCAACTCATTTTTTGTAAATACCAAAAAAATAAGCATTTTTTTTACTTTTATTTTTATGCCTGTTTTTTACAAGGGAACTAAGTTGACAAATGGTGTATTTTAAAATCCGTAACATATAATAAATATTAGCACACATTACCAAATTACTCTCCAAAAACAGAAAACCAATCACCATATTGTAATATATATGGTTCAATTTCCACATAATTTCCTCAATAAAGGAAATAAAAAAAACTAGAAGTAGATTAAATTTAAGTCTTAGAATTATATTCTGTACCACTAGTAGGTAAGTTTGTCCTTGCAGACCCAGAAATGTTCTCCACTACCAAAAAAAAAAAAAAAAAGTGAAAAAGTGTTAGATTTCAAAACCAGACCTGTGATTTGAAGAGGGATCCACTCAGGCAAGAAACTTTATTTTTGTCTCCTTCTGTTTTTCAGTTTTACTAACAAATTTTTACTCAACCAAATGAGGGAAAAACATAGAAGTGCAAGGACATTTAGAGGTAGGAGCCAATTACATTGAAGCAATGTTTTACAAAGTGATTGATGTTATTAATGATAAGCAAAATTAAATACAGAATAGAGTGCACTATTCGGATGAACATATCAAGATTATTAGCTACTTTGCTCATAAAAGAAGATAAATTCCTTGCACAAACTGACCACCTATAGATTTGCGATAGTAAATGACATTTTGGTTTTTTTATTTTCTTCCAATGGAGAATACATACAAACATGTACAAGTTCTCTTTTTCTCAAAAATTTACCTTAATAGACCGGACACGGTGGCTTGTGCCTGTAAGCTTCAGCCTATGAAGTGGCCGGGGCTAGGGATTGCGGTTCGAGTCCCGCCTGGGGCCCGTAGCGAGACCTAGTTCCAAAAAAATAGCTGGGCGTGGTGGAGCGCGCCTGTAATCCCAGCTACCTGGGAAGCTGAGGCTGGGGATTGCTTGAGTCCGTGGTACCCCGGGCAACTTGAGCCTGCGGTTCCACGGGCAAAAATAGCGAAACGTAGTCTCAAAAAAAAAAAAAAAAAAAAGTTTTCCCTTAACATATATACCCAAACCAATAACTCACATTCCTGCACTCTATATAAGAGTTTGTTGCTACCAATGGGAAGAGACATGGAAACATGGTTATATCAATCTCTGAGGGGCCATCCTCTAAAAAAATCTTGCTCCTTTCATCTTGCAGTTTTCCATCTGCGAGAACTTGGGGCAACAGGAGAAACTCGAGTATTAAATGAAAGTCCTGTTCAAATCGAAATAGGCTTCCTTTTCCCTTCTGTTTCTGTGTCTTTTCTCCTGACACCAATCCACTTGATTATGATTTTATTATGCCACTAAACCAATCTCTCCACATATACAGATAGTCCCTTTCCTACCGAAGAAACTATAAAGAAAGGGGGCGTGAAAAGAGAAGCGCTCCCGTGGTGTCCATGTGCTACTTACGTACTTATTTTCCTCGGTAGGGTTGGCGAATGATGTCTTGAACCAGTGTATCATTAAACGAATGAGCTCTTTCACCCTTGTGACAGACGCCTTGACAAAGTCCACTTGGTGCGGGAGGAGGGACAGGGCGCACAGCTGTGCCTCGTCGCTGTCGGCACAGAGGTACAGTTTGCGGAAAAGGTGAAGTTTTAAATCTATTAACACCAAGACACAAAGACAACTGTGAGGTTTTGCTCCCCCTCTCCTCTCTTGGTTTCTCTTGGTACAAATGAACTGTGTTATTTAGGCCTTGAACGTTTAAAACAAAACAGTTTTCTGTTTATGAGAGCTATTTTAGTTTACCCAAGTAATTAAAAGAGAAAGCTTTTCAACACAGTCATTCCTGAGCAATTCTAATTGAGCAAACTCTGGGACAAGAAAATCTGTCTGGTGAGAAAGATTTTCTCTTTGTTGACAGAGGAAGTTTATTTCTCAGAAGCAGATTCCATTGCCTGTGCAAATATCATCTAGCAAATAAACCACATGTCATTATGTTCACTATGCAAGAATTCACATAAACTCTCCCATTTAATAGCTAAATTGGTATTGCTTGCAGAAGAGATTTTGCCACCTGGATATATCGATAAATTAATTGTATTTATAAAGCCCATGATTTTAAAAGACAGGTTAATTTGAAAATATGCAGTTTGCTTCAGTTAATGACAGATTAATATGAGAGAAAAGTTAAATAGCAAGTGATCAAATAATCATCTGACTTAATCCTGCAATATATAAAATATTAACTCAAATGGTTCTCATTCTAATGGTACGATATTTTGTATCTTTTACCATAATCAACTGAAATTTACCCAATTCAACACAATTAGTAGTTCAAATATGAAGCTATTTTGTATGCTTTGTGTCTCTACCTGCCCTATTGCCCAACTCAGATGTCACACAATGACCCTACCACTTGCTAACTATGGTGAATTTAAATCCTAAAATATTCATATTAAGTTAATTAGCTGGTTACTTTATTTAACTTATAAATACACTTTAAAACATAATACATAGATTTTTTTTTATCTGGATTCCCAATTTTAAGAGAATTTGCACATTCCTTTTATACTTGTTCAGTTTAGGGTTAAATAAGAATGATAATAATCAGTTGTTTATCAACAGGTTAGAGAATAATACTGAATTCTTATTTTAAACATAGATAGCTGGATAAAATTGACTTTGACAAATATTCTTATAAATGCTACTATCTATCTATCTATCTATCTATCTATCTATCTATCTATCTATCTATCTATCTATTCCAGCCCCGTAACCATCATTAGTATTAAAACTCTCAATTTTTCTGGGACCCTCTACCTTTCCTAGCAAACAGACTAAAACAAAAACTACAGCTTATGCTCAAAAAATATTATCATCTAATTTAATTTAAATTTTGGTATGCAATAGGCAGATATTGAAGACTTATTTCTGTCTATCTGGTAAGATGTCATGGACAATCTGGAGACTCTCTTCCTTCTCAAAGTCAGTACTAAACCAACATTTTCCCTCCTTCAAGGTTTTTTATTAAAAGGAACCCAAGCTAGTGGTTTCTAACTATTTTTGACGCTTCCAATTTTCTGTTTTGACTGTGCAACTGAGTTAAGCTCCATCATCATCACCGTCATTTGTTAAGCAAGAACACTCAGTTTTCTTGTTATGAATCATGTACTATTTTGAGTGTTTTGCATTTATTAGCATGAAAACTCAACAATTCTGTGCTGTAACAATCAATATTATCTTCAGTTTGCAAATGAGGAAATAAAGTCAGAGATGTTAAGTAGGTTCCCCAAAGTCACACAGGTAGAAAATTTAAATATCTATTGCCACCCCCCTGCCCAATGACAGGTCCATCTGAGTGCACTTGCTTAACCAGCAGCTAATTTAAGACTTGTCAGGCGTTAGTGAGGACAAGATCACCTGGCTAACTGCAAAAGCACAATGGCAGTTCTGATTTAGTAGGTCCTGGGATGAGCCCAAGTGTCTATATTCCTAACAAGTTTCCAAATGAAGCTGATACTGCTGATCCTTGCCTGATCTCATGGCATGCAGGCTCTGCAGAGTTCCCTAGCACATATGTGAGATGTGCAGGGAATAATATTAAGATGCCTGTAAAGAGTTGATGTAATCATCCGAATCCGCTCTGATAATTATTAACAGCATTTAGATACCCATTAAAATTCCTTGGACTTTTAGGACTTGTCTGAGTTGTTCATCTCCTATAAAATCCATTTCCCAGTCTCAGTGGAGAGACTCCGGGTTACATAATCATCTCAGTCTTTTCATGCAGTTGCACTCACTCAAGAGTGCAGAGAGCCTAGAAGGTGCTGTAAAAATATGCTTCTGTTCCTCTGTGAGATACTGTAGCTCATAAGCTGCTGATTTAACCTCAAATCGCAAGACAATTTTTACCCAGGAGCTGCTGTTGTCTAACAATTGTGCTTTTGAAGTCTACATGCCGAAATAGAAAGAGTTTTGTGCAAACACGGAGCTTCATAGTCCTGGGGTAAGATGTCACCATCTAAAATACCTTCTCTTAATAAAATATTCATTGAGCTAAGTACTTGCAACATGATTTCAAATTAAATCTCATATTTGAATTCTCACAACTGTCTTGGGAGGTAATTTTCCCATCCTTGTTTTAAAATGTTAAAAACTAAGGTTTGAAGTTTTCCATGACTTAGAAACATAGATGATATAAAATATATCTGAGATTTGACTACAAACTCAGTGAGTATGCTCTCTCCTCTGCATAATGTCTGCCTATACACAGGATCTACACAGTCAGAGGACTGATTTGCACCCCAATCCTTGCACTTACTATACTAAATGTTGGGTTTACATTTTCTAAAGTTCTGCTTTTTTTTTTTTTAATATTCAACCCAAGGCTAATATCTTCCCTTTAATTTTCTGTACAGATTAAGTAAAGGTAATTCTAGGGCAACAAGAATTTTACACCACACGAAATAGGTGCTGGATAAATCATGGCATTAAGAAAAATATATTGTAGGCTCAGTAAGACTATCAGAGTCAAAAATGCTTATGAAAACCTCAGGCTGTACTTAGAGTCCACAGTCTCCTTCCTAACATCCTATCTTATTTCAGAACCCCCAGACTTCTGTCTCAATATAGATGAGGCTATGGTGAAATGACATAGTTATGTGTCTGTCTTCCCTTCCAGACTATACTCCTTAACAGAGCATATTATATCTTTGTACCTCCAATCTTAACTCTGTTCCTAGAACTTAGTACACACAATATGAAGGATAGCACTACAGAGAATATTCATATGAGCACTTTTTTTTTTTTCAATAGTGCTGACAGGTTAAGGGGAAAAAAAAATAACAGGTCAGAAAGCCCAGCCTGTTCCTCTGGAGGCTAACTGCAAGGGAGTAGAACCAATGTTACATTCATTCATTTCATTTATTCAATAAATATCATCAATGAATTGTGCTGTGGTAGCCATAAAGACAAACCTTATCTTCAAGGTGTCAAAATATAAAAACAGTCAAACCTATGCACACAGGTATAATTCAAGAGGATTATATTGCAATAATCACACAGGTAGCATGATATAGACAGAAGAGATTTGTTTTGGAAATATTAGAGAAGGCAGTGAGAGCAGAATCGAGGCTTCAAAGCTAAACAGGAAGTCTCAAGACAGTGCAGGGTGGAACAGGTTAAAAAAAAGTGTCAGTGGAAATACTTTGCAAACACATGAAAATAAGAGAGAGCAAAGAATTTTAGGAGAAAATAAATATCTCAGAGTTGGTGGCTCATAAGTTCCTCCATGACCATATGTGTGCCTCAAAAGAACAAAAATCTTGATCTCCTATCTAATTCATTGTAAGTACTTAATGGCATGTGATGGGTGCTGCAGAAAACAGTTGAAATAATACATAAATATTTGCTGTGATACTGTCAGTTGTGACCCAGTAGATGATCAGTATTGCTGCACTAGGCTAACAGTAGGTATCAAATAATTTCATTGATCTGTTCACTTATTTCCATGTAAATGTTCCAGAGAAATTAAAGATTGAGTTTAGGTTTTGCTTGATTTAGCACATGACCAAGGGGGAAGCTCTGGTGTCTCTTTCTCCTCTTATAAGGGCAAGAATTTTATCATAGAGGCCCCATTCCTGTGGCATCATCTAAACCTAAGTACCTCCTAAAGTTCTCAGCTCCTGAAGCCATCACATGGGGTAGGAGATGAAAGGGCTTACAACATGAATTTGGGATGGGAAAAACATAATTATCTCTCTTTTCTTAAAGTAGGCTCAATTTTTTTTTTCTCATACCTCACCCCAGATAATACAGCAACTTAGGGAAAAAAATGTTACAGTGAACAGTATTTTCTATGACTTTCCCCATAATGCAATATCCTTTATTTTGGGAGTTCCAGCTCCCTCAAATTCCCCCCCTGCTCTATATCCCGCTAGTGATTAGCACATACAGCCTGCAGGCTACCCTCTCTGGACAACATGGCATACACCACTCTCCTCTTCTCTGACTCTTCTGTACTGTGTCTAGCTCGTTGTGCAGTTGCTGCTACCAAAAACACTGATGTTCCCACAACCAATAGTAATGTCACCAATGATGACCACAGTTGCAAAAGGTATTATTGCTCTTGCCAAGAGCAAGGAACTTAGAGATCATCAAAGAGCAAGACCCACTCCTACATCTTCTCAATTCAGAGTGAAGGCGGTCCCCTTGCTTACTAGGGCCTATTATGCTGGTACAATCACCCCATAGCTGCTCTTTGCCATATGGGCTGCAGAGCTGTGTGAACTTGAGTTCAGTATGTCTTTGTAGACATCCTAAGAGACAATTCTGGTTTATACTTATTTGGAGGGCAGTCTTTCTCCCAAAGATTGATTATTAAACACTGTTCTCTTGAATACTGGTCTGTTAACTTTAGGTGAAAGCTTTTCCCTAATCAGTCTTTCTTATTAGAGACTCAATTACCCTCCTGAAATAGACTGTGAAAGGATCCTGGCACTAACAGAACTTGGCTATGTTGGAATTCCTGTTACATGAAGACTCTTCTTGCAAGCCAAGTTCATGCTTGTGTTGTGCTCCTTCTCTATTCTATCATTCTAGAAAAAAGGAACACTTGATCAAACGTCTTAAATTAAGAACTGGTGGTCTAAGTATAATTAGTGACTCCTTAAGCCACAAAGTGCTTCAGTTCTACCGCAAGCAGCTTGACTTCGTGTGTTTGGCCCAGTACCATGTGATGTAGTCTACACTTCAGAAACACGTGTTGAATATACAGCCATGGAAGAGTTTCTATGATATAAAACAAAGACATCTTACCTGTGGAGGGTGTAGGCCCCAGGAAATCATAGTAGGTCATGATCTCAAAAGAATGACTATGAAGACTCCCACTACATAAAAAATTGAATCTTAAAGACAGAGATGTTCTTTTCCCCATTAGGATCCTGTAGAAAGCAATATGACATGTTATGAGAGAAAATAATAAAACATATAAACAAAAATCACTAGATAACCTGAACCAACCTTTTTCCATACCCTCTCTAGTTTGCCACTCTCTTAGCTGTTTCTCAAACTTCCCATGAAGACATACCCTTTCACAGGACTTGGACTCTGTTGTTCCTGTACCCCAAATACACTTGAGTTCATCACAAAGCTTGATCCCCAGCAACATTCAGGTCTCACTACACCATTCTGCCTTTCCTGGCCACTCTTTTTACAAAAATTCTCTCACTATTTTTCTGTTCCTTTACCCTGATATATGTTTCTTTAATTTTCAATTGGCAATATATTATTTGTCTAAATCACTTACACTGAAGTATTAGATGCAGAAGGGCAGTAACTATGTTTTGTTTGCTGTTCTCTTTCTAATACCTCACAAATAATAGGTGATCAATAAAGAACTTTCAAGTAAAACATTACCTAAATAGGAATTAGGGTACAATCATGAATATGACTGAGTAAAATATTTTGAAAGCTATGGTTAGATTTCTACTTCTGTGTTGACAGCAGATCAATGCTTATAGAGAAATTGCAAGAAATTCCAAGAGATAGGACAGCAAAGATTAAAAACTAAGAAAAAACTAACTATAGAAATACCTCATAGCTGATTCAAATATTTGCATAAACAAAAAAAAGATTTTAATGGATTAATATACTAAAAAAGAGGAGTAGGTGGTAAAAGTAGAAAAAAATGGAGTGAATTAGAGTTTATGAACATAAAAAAGAATTGAATAAAAATTCTAGAATTGAAAAATATAATTTAAATTTCAACCTTTATAAATTTAGCAAAAGGTTAGATGTAACAGAAGAGAGAATTAGTGAACTATAAGACAGGTCAAAAGAGATCATCCAAAACTAAAAATATATACACGTCCACCTATATGTATTTTCACTCTAAATGAAATCATAGCTTTACTATGAAATTTTTCATTTTAAATGTTATTTTAAATATATTTTAAATATATATTCAAATATTATTTTAAACATATTCAAATATATATTTTTGATTGTATAGCTTTCTAAAAATGTATAAGTACTAGATGCATTTGAAATGTCAAGACTGAATTTCTAATAGATTCCAATACCACAAAAGGAATTTGTTAAATCATTATTAAATTCCCTCACCTTAATTTCCTCGTGAGTACATCCTTCTCTATCAGTCAGGCAGAGTGAGAAATTAATAGAAATCAATAGTTCACAGTTTCCTGCCACAACATAGAGGGAGGTCTTGCTATGCCCAACTTGGTAATCATATGTTTGGGAGATGTGACCCTAGATGGGTGATGTTTACTGTTTCTTTTTGTGAATCCCAGAGGCATATCGAATGAGGTATTGAATCCACTGGGGAGTTCAGGTCAGTTATAAAATGAGTCAAGGTTAATGAGACTGTCATTATTACCCTGGATTAATATACATAAGTCTTACCATCTAATAAGTATCCCAAAAGACTTCAGTTATAACCAGGCATGGTCCTAGTAAAGCCAATTTAGAAAGGTGTTGTGGAACCTGGAAGCAGGTAGAGAGATGGAGCTTCAGATAAGAGGAACACCTCCTATCACTCTAGCCCCCTCTGGCATACTCGAAGGTGGTCAATAGCACATCTCTCACCTGTAACCCAGCTTCCTAACCTCTTTGGAATGTCCCAAGAGACATATGACCTGTTAGTAATGACTGTTGCCCACAAAGGTAAATTCTTCGGTTGTTGCACATCACTGCATCCTTCCTGCTTCATGTCATGTACACTTTGCTACTTCCTCATTACATCACTGTAACATTTCCTGGCTAGGGTATATAAGTGGCATCTTGACTTCATTAAAGTTGGACCTGGATATGCTTCCCAGGATCCCCGTTCTGTGGGCTAGCCTCACAGATCGCTTTCCATCTCTTCTCAATTTCTTCTTCATTCCATATGTGACTTCTAACAAACGGTGCCCAACGTGGGGCACAGTTGATGGGAACTCATACGTGTGTGACTTTTCTCTTAACTTGCCTGTCAGCTCCTCATTTCTTTTTCAGGAGCTGAGTGGTCCCTCAAGCTCACTAAAACTGAGAGATGTGCTATCGACTACCCTCTAGAGTGCCAGAGGAGGCTGGAGAAAGAAAGGAGGTGTTCCTCTTATCTGAAGCTCCATCTTTCTACTTGCCTTCATGTTCCACAAGGTGTCAGGTTCAGAGAGAAAGTCCTTGGATGACCTCTGGGGAAACTTTCACCAGAGCTCCCCTTTTAGCAGTATAGCGAGTTTCTCCACAAGACAGGGATGTTGGTTGCATTAAAAATGACAGGTTCCTTATAAAAAGGAAGAAAAGAATAAAAGACACTTGTAGGGACACAGTGGGCAGAAAGAGCAATCCTTACAGGGACAGGTTTGTTAAGAGAGGTTGCACAGTCCCAGGAGGGTTGGAGAGCTGCCACCCCACAAAGGGAGAAGTGGGTAGAGGAGGAGGACCCCCACAGTTACCCATAGTTATAGGTGGACCAGAGTGCTGCTGTTCTGTGCCAATGCAGACCTTGCACTGACATAGTCCTCTCTGGGAGGGTTCCATTCCTTTGTGGAGTTGTTAGCTTTAGTGAATCTAATTTACTAGGTGAAATTTGAAAGGACCAGAGGAGATTCTAAGGACTGGCGATTCTTTACATGGCCTCAATCTCCATGTCCTCATCTCTGGTCTGTGATACTTTTCTGAGTTTTCTATAGGTGTCTGATACTTGCTACAGAAATTGGTGCCTAAGGATTTTTCAATTGTATTGCTTATTTAATGACTATGTAAAGCTCTTCTAACCCCACCTCCTTATGGTACCTGATTCAAATCTTATGATGTCTCTTTTTCAAATTCTCTACTCTTGTCCTCCATCACCAGTAGTACTGGGTCATGATGAAGGCTGATGACCAGGTGAAGCATGATAACCTGAACTATGTTGAGGTACAGTGACCTAAGGAATGCAACTTTTGGATCTAGATAAACAACCCATGCCGTACTGACTCAGTTACTGGTATGCAGTACAGTTTCTCCTTCAAGTTTCCTCATTCTATCTTTTGTCACATCAGGCTATGTACTATCACCAGTGCTAGCCCACCTGGAACGCCAGAACAAGTAAATGGCATATAAACCCTTAACTTCTTTGTAAGGGTGCACTGCCTTGGAATGTAAAGCGACTTAGTGAGTATCAGTACCAATAATCCTGCTTCTTGCCAGTCCAGTTGTCCTTGTTCCCTTAGTGCCAACTTTCAATGAGCCCTCAGGTAACGTTATTTGCCACATCTTACTTCTGTCAGCACAGTTAAGAACAAATCTGTGTCTTGCAATGTGACTTTATAGGACTGTTTTTCAGAGAAGAGTCTTAAGATGATCTGACCTGAAAATATAAATAGACTGATTCTTGTTTTGAGATCACTAAATCAAAGCAGTAAGACACGAGATCATGGGCAGGAGTCTCCATTACAATCATCACCAATAGAGACACAGCACACCTATCACTCTCTCCTTGAAAGTTCAGACTATGCCTCCCCACTGTGGTTTCAATAATAAACACACTGGCCTGTAAGGAGAGGAGCATAGTGACCCTGGTGTGTAAATGAATTCCAGCTCCTTAGGCCTCTTCAGCAAGTCTCCTGAGGTTCATTCACCAGCAGGGCCCAGAAAATGACTGACACAGAACAGTTGCTGTTCCTAGTATGTTAAGACATGGACTAGCTCCAAAGGAAAAAGAAAGACTTTTCTCACACCCTTCTTTCAAAATAATGTAACTGAATAGCTTTAAAAATAACAGTAACAAACAATATATCACCAAAAACCAGGTATCAACTGAAACAATAAACGTCTTTACTCTCTCAGTGGGTGGGAGTCAAAACCAACTGTCAGACTCACATATCTGCTTCTTTTCCATTTTTAATTCAATTTTCCTTTCAAATGAATCATGGTGTGTTCCTCCTTGCTCTGAGTAGCAGAGAACAAAGTCAGGAAAAGCAGCTGCCGCATAGACACCAGTACAAGGAAACTCTCAGACAATCTGCCTCCTCTCCTGGTTCCAAACCTCCTCTCTCAGCAAGCCTGAAATCTTCCCCTGTGGTTATGTCCCTATTTGTCATAAGAATCATTCAGCAAAACAAAAAATGGAATAAAATATTTCCTGATTGTATTAAACTATTATCCCCTTGAAAAATCACTAGCAGAAAGGACAAGGCATTTAATAGCCACATAGGAAAGGACAGTGGTTACCTGGGGATTTAGTTCAACTTCAAAGGCTTTTCAAATTAGATTATTTAATGAGTTGAAAGGATAGTAGGAACATAGGTTTGAAAATGAGTTTATTTGTTTTCAGTCAGGAATAATTAGAGCAAATGAGCCAAGGGTTTATGGGCTGTTACTTTAAAAGTTCATGCTGTAAGTCTGACAAAGTCAAATTTGCAAGCACTGTTTTGCCCAGGAGAAGGATACCTGAGACACAGAGAAGAGGAAGAGGAGCTGAGACTGAGTCTAAGAGGGTCTTTGAAGCTGGGTGGTCAGGGGTGCAGAAAGACAACATACTGAAGAAAAAAGATTTTAATTCTAAATAAGGTCACCATGGAAAGTGTACCTCCTAACTCTTATATTTAATGCACCCTTGAGTACATTAACTGTCCTGTTTTGATAAATAATAATAATAATGGTATAATGTACCCTATAGTTTACAAATTTAATGAGGAAAACTTGGAAGAGGGAATGGGTAAAAATGAAAAACACGTTCTCTCATTTTTTTTCTAAAAGGTGGTCTTTTCCTATCCAAAGTGTGATTGTATGTGAAACTCCATGAATTCCCTTTTTGCCTTTCCAACCCTAACTTGCTTCATTATAGTCCTCACCAAGCTTTTCATCTCACTGCTTTTGCTAACTACCACAATTTAGTAGGTGTTTGGTATTCCTAAAGGTAGTGTTTTTCATTAAAAGGCACAGTCAAGCTAGTCTTTATTGGCAACTGAAGCAAGGATTTGGTAATGAATCTATTATGTAAATTAATAAACAGTTCTAAGACATTGTTTTAAAACATTGATCCTATTTTAGAATTCAAGTGGCACATAGCCTGGTGTTTTTTCTCAAGAAAAATGTTTTATTCACTTTACAACAGAGCTATTTGCATTTTCCTTCATCCACATCTCCCTAGACTGAAAAAAGATGATCAAAAGATGTAAAAATCAAATAGAAAAATAAATAATAACACATCAGAACTTTTTCTTCCCTTTCTTTTTCAGAACTCACCAAAAACACAGTCCTGATTAGCTCAACACAGGAGCAAAAGAGACTTTGTGTGGACACTCAGTAAAGCCACATCAGCCAGAGACCCCAGGACATGGCCAAAGGGAATGTTTATCAGACTAATGGGTCTCAAAGATTCCTGGTAGTTGGAGGCACCTTTCCCACCCCTTCCTGTTTGCATTCCTCGGGGTCAGATTTCAGCTAAGAGGATGGAAATTAAATAAAGGTGCATTGGAAAAGACATAATTAGTCTTTAAATCATAGGATCTCAAATTCGTGAAATTTCAATGAAAGTTTAGCTAGTCTTAAAGAAAATGCCTCTGGGGCAACCTCTCCAAGTTTTCTCCCAAGAATTTAATGTTAGCAGACACAAGTAATTATTACTCAATAATGCTCTTTTGTGCTGAGCTCAGTTTTCTTTAGCAGTCTCTTCCACCTGTGGAACAAAATAATTCACAGAAATGTATTCACCCAGACCTGTTTCCATGTGAAGTTTGCTTCAAGTTCTTTCTCAAAGTATCCAATCTTTCTTTCAGTTGTCTTTTGCAAAGGTTCACACTGGCAAACACATCACTGAACAGCACTACATCAATCTCAGAGCATCCTTGGGTGTCAGTCCCCTTGATAAATGAACCACCCTGTGGAGACAAAGGACATGGTGTGGAGAAAACACCAAGGGAAATTTCAAATTGTAACACTTCTAGAGACAAATAATACCAGAGATGTGCTTAAATCTATGCTTGTTTTACCCTTCACCACCCCATCACTTACACATAAAGAAGAAAGGAGGAAGAAAATCTATCATTCCAGGAAAGAAAATTCCATTTGCAGAAAAGAGCTGAGAATCCTTATGAGTGACAAGATCTAGACATTCTCAGGTTCTTTCTGCCTGAAAATCACTATGTTGTGAGAAGTACACCAGGGCAGGAGTTAGGGTCACCACACACCCAGAACCCAGCCTGCGGACACTTGCAGGGGAGAGGTGTCCACACAAACCACACCTGTGAGCCTTGGAACCATAAATGGGGGAGGGGAGAGAGGGAGGGAGGACAACTATAAGTGACTGATGTTCCTGGCAGATGATGTCTATGATGAAGTTTATGATGTTACCGTTCAGGGGCTGTGGCCCCCAGTACTGGTATTGCTGTATTAAAATAGTTGTTGTTCACATTGGTAGGTGGAGATTTGGAGAAGGGTGAAGTTAAGCCTTCTCATGAGAAAAGTCTGAAGTGCTTGCTATGTTGCTGTATCGAGTGAGTTGTGCTGATGCCAGGCCACTTTGGAGTTGGAGCTGAAAGAATTCCGGAGCAGTGCCTTTTGGAGAAGAATTGATGATGCCATCTTGGTTTTCCTAGTTAGATTTGAATCTCCTGCTTTTGGAGAAGGATTGTCGACACGCTCTTAGCTTCTTCTGGCTTGGAGAGAGTGTAGCTGTGTCTTCTGAAGAAGAAGTGGTGACACCATCTTAACTCCTTCATCCAGATTAAGGTGGGGCAGTCACCATTTTGTGGAAACACATGGCTGCTAAAGCCATGTGCACTTTGGACTAGAGACTGGACTGTGTGGTAAGATTACTAAAGGGGTTCCCTGTACCCCTCAGTGACTCTTGCCTCATTTGTCTTTTATTAAGTAAATTTGTCTCTGCCTCCCTCTTAAGGTTTATGTGGTCTTGCTACTGCATGCGTGGACTGGGAAGAACCTGGTGTGTGGCTGGTTAAAGGGCCATTGCTCCCCTCTGTAAATTTGGGTAAGCACCCCGTTTTTGTCTGTGTCCCCACCCGATTTCAGTACTAAAGAAAGAGTGGATGGTTTTAGAAAGTATTCTGTAATGATCATTCATAAGCATTCATTTCAAATCTATGACTAAAGAAGGCTTTATAGAAGTCAAAATATTTAGTAATTGGCAGCATGTCTGTCTTCAGTCTTCAATGTGAACTTTGGGTGGTATGTTTATAAGCAAGGTTTTTTAGTGGCATGTAACACAATGTGACATAGGTAATGTCACATGAAGTAAAAATCATTCCAAAATGAATCTTCTGCCACTGGTTATATTTTTGGATGTTGGCGTGGTCAGTATTTCCAGCAGTCTGCTCAGTCAGTCTGTGTGGATGCTGAAGGAAGAATGAATGTGCCCTCATCTACCCCAAGAGAAGGAGCATGAGTTCTTCACAAAAAACAGGTAGCTTGGCTAGAGAGGAGAGTTCATGGATTGTGAAAAGCATTGGCTGCTAAAGAGAATAGGAGAACAAACACCATTCACCAACAAAAGCTGGGTAAATGACAGGGTTTAGGGCACATGTGTGTTCCCCACAGTCGGGATCATGAAAGACTAGTAAAAACATTTCCAAGTGGGAGAGACACATTTCAGTTGCATGTACATGAAAAAATTCATGTCATGTTAATAAACAGGAGGGGATTTATTTCAGAAACTCACTCAAATGGCTAAAAGAGCCTCTAGGCCAGGTTTTAGAAGAGTTTCTAGGCCAGACCTTCAGAATAACACTGCACAACCAGCCTGCTGAGGGACCTGTTGTCTAAGCTACAGTCAGCCTGGATGCTGTTATGGCAACAGCTGGCCCCAAGACCAGACTGCATAGTTCAGATCTAGCATTCAAGAACTGACCTCTGCAACTGTCCTTCCCAAAACACCCTGTTCTTTCGTGAATCCAGTTGCTACAAGTCTTTGGCAGAACTCTGGACTCCAAAGTCATCCTGCATCCACTTCACTAACTAATATGAGTGACTTGCATCTGTCCCCCAACTTAACTTGGTTCTGACCGCATGTGAAACTAATGGAGAAAATGTAAAATCCCACAGGGGAAACTTAGTCTTTAGCTTTCTTTTTTTTTTTTTTTTTTGAGACTAGGTGTCGCTATTTTTGCCTGTGGAACCGCAGGCTCTCGTTGCCCGGGGTACCACGGACTCAAGCCATCCCCAGCCTCAGCTTCTCAGGTAGCTGGGATGACAGGCACGCACCACCACGCCCAGCTATTTTTTTGGAACTAGGTCTCACTATGGGCCCCAGGCGGGACTCGAACCGCGATCCCTGGCCCCGGCCGCTTCATAGGCTGAAGCTTACAAGCACGAGCCACCGTGCCCAGCCCGTCTTTAGCTTTCTTAACCTGAGACTTCATAATATGCTAATGAGTACTGTCAGTTTCCAAGGATCGAATCTAGGGCACAGCAATTCTGGAGTCTAACTGAACATCAGCTCTAGTTTTTTGTGAACATCTTGCAGGACTAGAACCAGGTTTCTGGTTCCCCATTTCTAGCTCTGTGCCCACGCCCCAACTCTGCAGAAAAATGTTTCATATTCAGGCTTTTATCATAACTACTTTGGCTAGAATAGCTCAGACTCCAAATTCCTATTTGATACTGAGTTCCAGTGAAAGATAATTTTAGGTCTTAAATAAACTTGTGGTTTAAAACCAATTATGCATGTTTTAATATGAGGAAATAGATAAATTTTCAGAGTAAATTTCTCTCAAAACTGAGTCCTGGTGGGGTATCACTTAATAATGTTAAAATTTAAGAAGCTTGACTAGATATAAGGAATTGATATGGTTGCTATGGGATCCAGATCATAACGCAGATCATTTTGACTCAGAACAGGGAAGCACATTTGGCACATTCTGTGCCAAAGTTCAGCACCTAAACAGGCCTCTCAGCACTAACCAGCCCAAATCAACACCCCAGTCATGAAAAATCCACGAAAACAGGTTATAAAAGGGAACTCCAATCCTTCTTGGTATGCAGACTTCTAGTGTCTTGTTACTTCTTTCCTTAACAGTGTATCTCAATAACTCTTCCTGTCCCATTCTCCACACTGTCTCTGGTGAGTTCTTTCACCCCTGTGCCTCCTTTTCACACCAGTTCTCTACCACTACAGGTCCTGTTTATTTTATTTTTTATTTTTTTGAAATTAGGTCTCGCTGTGTTGCCCAGGGTAGTCTGGATCCCGCAAACTCAAGTGATCCCTAGCCTCAGCCTCCCAGGTAGCTGGGATTACAGGTACCCGTCACCATGCCCAGCTGCTTTTTTTGAGAACCAGGTCTCGCTATGGTGCCCAGGGTAGTCTCAAACCTGCAAACTCAAGTGATCCCTGTCCTCTTGCCTCCCAGCGCCTGGATTATAATAGATGCATGCCACCACGCCTGACTTACAGGTCCTATTTATTTGTTCCTATTGTTTTTCAAGATATTTCTTGGATAGTATATAGAGATGGCATCAATATTAAAATTAATAATGGGAGGGAAAGCACCATTTCTCTGTGTCTGAATCCCTGTGTTCAAACCATTTTCCCTCAAGAAAATTTTCACAAAGTGACCCTGTGCTTTATGGGAAAGTATTCCTGAACATAAGGAGTATCTTGAAGCTGACACTGAACCCATGAGCGTGGCATCTAATTACTTCCACAGGCAGGTTGCTCAGGCATAAAATAGGGGCCTAGGGGGCAGGCTGGCATCCTTCGCCTCAAATTCCCTTAAACATTTATAAATACTGGTCAAGTGTGAGCCAAGTCCTTGGCCCTGCCCATGTAAAGGCACTTCTGTCCCTAGGCCAAAAATTGCCAACCTTAAAGGGTTCCAGCTGTTGTGCAGCTGACTGCTTGCTCAGCCAGCCTGCAGTCTGCCTGGCATTTCAAAGGGTCCCAAGCAAGCAGGCCTGTGTCACCTCAAACAGAACACGTGGCCTTGTCCCAATCACAGGCATTATCTCCAAGGTAGAAGAATGGCTTCCTTTGGGCTCCAGGCTAGACAAAGGGCTGGGCTTCAGATTACCTGAATAACTCGGGAAGCTGGCACTGGAAAGCAAGCCTGGATCACCTCGAGCAGGCCACCAATTTCAGTTGTACAAGCAGCCCTTGCAGGAACAGAGAAAGGGTGGATTTTTTCATCTGCAAATCTCTGCAGTTCTTGGGGACTTTTACACTCCAACATATTGTAAGGTGAAAATCCTGTGGACATTTGGGCTGCATAGAGGAAAAAATCAGAATTTGATAGTCACTGCACAGAGATAGTATTTATCCTATGCAAGAACCTAACTGTATGTGTAAGTTGTCAAGTTAATCACCAGGACTGCCTTATTGGGGTAACAGGCAACCCCATTTTTGTGCAAGTGAAGCATCCCTGGGTCATAGGATTTCACACCCTCTAATTCAGTTGACATTTGGATTTTAAGAAGAAATGGCATAATTATTTTTTTATTTTTTAATACTTTTAGCTTTATTTTTTACTGATTGCATAGATATATATATCTGCATGTGTATATATATATATACATATCTATCTATCTATCTATCTATCTATCTATCTATCTATCTATCTATCTATCTATCTATCTATCTATCTATCTATCTATCTATCTATCTATCTATCTATCTATCTATCTATCTATCTATCTATCTATCTATCTATCTATATTACATCATTGTCTAACCCAAGATTCTCCCATCACCTTATCACCCATGAGCAATCTCAGTCTTTTGTGCCCTCCCCTTACCCTATTTTCTTCCTCCTCTCCCTATCTCGCTCTGTTTCAGTTCTATATTTTTGACAGTTTTATATTTTTCTTGTCTGTTTGCTTTTCCTAAAACCCTCATATAAGTGAGACCATCCCATATTTCTTTTTCTTTCTGGCTTATTTCTGCTATGATTCCTTTTAGCTCCATCCATGTTGCTGCAAAAAACTTAAGGTTGTCTTCTTCGATTGATGCATAATATTCCATTGTATAAATATACCACACCTGTTTTTTAGCCATTCGTCAGTTTAGGGGTATTTGGGTTGTTTCCATATCTTGGCAATTGTAAACAGTGCTGCAATAAATATGCATATACAGGTGTCCTTATGGATTTATGTTTTTGTATCCACTGGGTAGATTCCCAGTAGTGGGATTGCTAGGTTAAAGGGTGGTGTCTACTTTCAATTGTTTGATGGTCTTCCACACAGTCTTCCTTAGTGGATGGACCAGTTTGCACTTTCACCAGCAGTGTAAGAGTGTTCCTTTTTCTCCACATCCACATCAGCACTTCTTGTTGCCTTTTTTTTTTTTTTTTAAATATGGGCCATTCTTACTGGTGTAAGATGGTATCTCAGTGTGGTTTTGATTTGCAAGAAATGGCATAATTTCTCAGTAAACAGATAGCCAGATATTCTTATGTCAGAAAAAAAGCTTTGCCCCAATTTATTAAATCACCTTGAGTGTGCAAATGAAAAACATGTATAACAAGTCTTTTTTTCTTTTTTTTTTTTTTTGAGACTAGGCCTTGGTATCTTTGCCTGTGGAACCACAGGTTCATGTTACCCGGGGTACCGCAGAATCAAGCAACCCCCAGCCTCAGCTTCCCAGGTAGCTGGGATTACAGGCATCCGCCACCACACTCAGATATATTTTTTTGTAACGAGGTCTTGCTACGTGCCCCCATGGGACTAGAACTGTGATCTCTGGTCCCCACTGTGGCTTCCTAAGCTGCCACTTACAGGCATGCATCACCATGCCCAGTCTCTAATGACAAGTCTTAATAATAAAACAATCCCAGGTAAGAAATTACAAACTGAGGCATCGACTCTAGAGGGCTCAAGCTGTTTGGCTACAGGTCCCATTTGGCCTGCGTGATGCTTGATTTAGTCTGAAAAGAGATTTTAAGAAAGACCACACTGCACCAATACCTAAAGATCAGTACAGAGTACAATATTTGAAATGGGGAAATCAAAGGTACTTGTTTTAAGTAAGGAAAACAGACAAGACTAAACTTTACAAGAAGAAACTGGATTCAGTTCAGTCAGATTGATAGATTCACTGAATGGGGAATGTGAATGAAACTGATAAACTCACTAACAAAAAAAAGACAAATACATTTTTATCAATATTGTGTTTTTGTGTATTGTGTTATTGCTATTGTGTTTTTGTATCTACATGAGATCCATCACAGGAAAGAAAGGACACCCCAAAGACTCATGAATCATTTTAAGAAAGTTAATTTGTGAAGAAGTGAACAGCAGGGACTAGGGATGAGGGCCTGGACCTCTATGGTGTACAAATGATGGGATGGGGATTAGGAAACAGCAGCAGAAATTAATGAAAGACTTGATCAGAGGGATCCATTTTAGTAATGCCTCTGTGTCTCTCCTCACTCAGATACAAGAAGAAGGGGATTTATCAAGAAAGCTAGGGAGCAGAGACTTTTTCTGTATGTACTGATTCTAATTGTGTTCAATTCAGAATCATAAATATGCATATTGGGGGGTGGCATATACTGATCCCCTTCAACAGTAATGAACTCTCCGTAACTTTGCATCAAATGGAGCAAATCCCTGAGAATCTGCAACCACAAAGTCATCATCATGTCAGTTAATAGAACAAATCTACATTATACTGAGAATTAATTTTAAAGTGGCCTCAGCTCACAGAGGGCCCTGAAGTAAAAATAACTAACCCTCTCTGGCAATAAACTTTGTACTGGACTTTCTGTTTTAGGAATACATAGGTCGTTCACAAAAATGGAATATATACTCAGCTATAGATAAAACTGAACATATGCCAGAGAACTTAGATCATATAGATTAACTCCTCTGGCCATCAAGCAGTTAAATGAGAAATCAGAATAACCAAGTAACCAACATTTTTGGAAATTAAAAAATAGCACATACTTTAAATAAGTCATGGATCACAGAAGAAATAAGAATAGAAATTAGAACATATTCAACGCTAAACAGAGCAAGAAACTTCGTATTCTCACTCAGGGAACATACATCCCCTTATTTAAGCTTCATCAATTATGTTAAGTGAACAGAATGGACTTTTGGTTGAGTTTTTTTACACTTTGACTTTTTTGTAATGAATATACTAGTCAATTTATATACTAGTTTCTCTAGGAATCATCAAAAATTGATCACTTTTCAGTGACATATATTATATCTAGTGGCAATTGTTGTTTCCTGGGAAACAACAATTTCATTAGAAACAACAGTTTCATTAGAAATTGTCTAATGAAATCAAATTCTCATAAAGCATCAACCATCAGTTCATTTAAAAGATACACCATAAGGATAGAGCAGTAGGTAGAACAACAGTTATTTTTATAATTATCCATTTTTAAATTTATTAAAATTCTTCTAATTTTTAATGTTCAAATTATTATTCATTATTGCAGTTAATTTTGAGATGGACAAACCATAGCCTGATTTTGACCAGGTCTCATGATTAGTCTGCCCCACTGTGGATTGGAGGTCCTTAGACTCATACTTCTAACTGTATCATCTCTTTGAACAATGCCTCAGTTTCTTAGCTCCCGCAGCACGTGGCTCTATAGACCTACCTTCCACCCTTGCCATCCCGAGAGGTGCCATCTCAGGCCACACCCTGGTTCTATGCTTTTCCTTCTCTGCTCTGTTTCTGGAAACAATTAATGCCTGCTCTGAGGAAACCCCAAATATAGTCTCTACGTCGCTTCAAGCTCCTTGGAGGGAAAGTGCTGGTATTTTCTTTACCTCTCTTACTAGCTGTGAAGTGATGCTCTTGTATTTCGTGCATCTCCCGGCTGAGGACTGTTCCAAAGTGCCTGAAACACATCCTGCAGGTTTTCGATATTTTTGTAGCCATATGCATCATATTTCTTTCTTCTAGGTTTTCCTGGTGCAGTTTATGTGCCCCTGTGGTAGACCTGTCACGTACAGACTGAGGACAAGAGGATATTCCACACAGGAATCAAAAGATTTGAAAAATGTGCTGTTTTTCATTTGGTTTCTCACTAAATACTCCCATTCATTGGCATAGAGAATTCTCATTCTCTGTCCTCAAAACAGCCAAACTCATTAGTTCTTTTGAAACAGATGGAAAACTGTTGTCAATTAATAAAGTAATAAACCATGAGAAGAACCACATGCTAAAAAAGAGATACTTTCTAAAATGCATGAGTTCTTGTTTCAAAATTCAGAAGAAAGATAGCCTAGTGCCTTTTCCCACATTTACTTTCTGCCCTTGAGCCCAACTCCATCTTTGTTCCTTAATTTGTGAGATGTGCAGAAGTAAGAAAACTCAAGTACTGGGAGAATACTCTAAGTCCATAAAGTCCTGTAGGGTAATAATTTCAATTACTTCACATGCTCTGGTTATGACACCGCTTCCAGAGAATTCTGCCAAGTCCTCCCCAGGAGTCCTGTGAAACAGGTCCTTCACTCACAGCTGCATTTGTATCCCTTCACCTGTCTTGCACACGTCCTTGTTTTAGTTTTTTGGTTAACATATATTTATGAAGAAAATAAAATACCCAAACCAATACAAAAAGGCATGAAGGGGGTGCTTCAAAATGCCTAAATTTTTCACCTACTGGTATCTTACTGTGATCTTGGAGCTTCTCACTCAGAACATCCTGGCCACATTTTTCACAGTGAACTTTTCCCAGATGTTTCTGTCGAAAGTGATACTTTAGAGCTCGCTCACTGATGAAGTCACTCCCACAGCGCTCACAGTTGTGGGACTGAAGAGTCAGCATCCTTTAACATCAAACTTTCCTGTTGATGACAAAAACAAAGTGTGCGAGTCCCTTGAAGAAAATGGAGTCCCCTCATAGTTAACTAGAATAAAGTGTTAAATCTGCATCACGGGTTTCGGAATAAATACCCTCCACTCATACATGATGCAAGAACAAGAAAGGCTTTCCTAACTAGCTTAAGCCAGGGTCCACCTTCAGCCTAATCTACCACCTAAGCGGTCCCATCAGAACATGGAGGCTAAGGGGCCTGGCACGGTGGCTCGTGCCTGTAAGCTTCAGCCTATGAAGTGGCTGGGGCTAGGGATCGCGGTTCGAGTCCCGCCTGGGGCCCGTAGCGAGACCTAGTTCCAAAAAATAGCTGTGTGTGGTGGCGCGCGCCTGTAATCCCAGACCTGGGAAGCTGAGACTGGGGATTGCTTGAGTCTGTGGTACCCCGGGCAATGAAAAAAAAAAAAAAAAAGAACATGGAGGCTGGATCCCCTGAGTCAGTCTTTTACACAGTTTTTAGGTCTTGGTGGCTGTTGCGGTGGTCTGGTGCCCACGGGTTGTCTTCCATCAGACAACCTTTCAAGCCAGCTTGTCACCCTCTGATTGGACGGAGACAAGCTTGCCCTTGAAGTCCTGAAGCTGGGAGATTCTTGGGTTGAAAACGACCTTTGACCTAGAAGCGAGGTTTAGGCCGTAGGTGATAGGTAGGCCAGGCTCTATCACATCAAAAGGTAATATTATTTCTATGGGCCAAATTGTTCTCCTTCAGATGAATGTTTCCTCAGAAATTTTTCACGCAATGAGATCAAATCTGAGACTATGATCTGTTTCGATCAGCAGCTTATAACTTGGGTTTGCAAACATCGGGGAAGCTAAAACCAACCAAAACACTTGCAAAATTGTGAGTGAAAGTGATACCGGGACATTTTTGAAAGAGTTTCAAATGCATGTTACCCCAGAAAATGTTAGTAACTGTTGACTTAGACATTATCTTTACCGAGAGACTTTCTGAGAGCCATTGTTTCTTCACTTTTCACCACTCAACGAATTCCCATACTCGAGAAAATTATCTTGAGTGATGATATATACTTATCTTTTAAATTACTGAGGTTTTGTTTTTTTTTAAAGTAGATAGTTAAAGAGAGAAAAAGCAGAAATTTTTACCGTTAGACACAGTCTGGAAGAAAACGTTGGTGATCCTAACCTCAGCTGTCTGCTCCTGAAACTGTTTATTTTTCTTGTTGCCAAGTAACTCTATTTGCATTTGTATTAACTTCTCTGAAGCTTAGTGATCCTTCCTCACAGGTAAGAATTATGGGATTTGTAGTGAGTTTTAAAACAAGTGATGACATTACATTTTTCCAACTGCAT
>PVHY01016007.1:0-34729 GCA_004024945.1 Uropsilus gracilis
AAAAATGCAGAGGGGGACAGGATGGTCTCTAGGGTGGCTCTCCAGCCTGTACTCCTTTGTGTTAGCTTGGGTCCAGGCTTGTGGAATGACTCCTCTAGTCAACCTGAACGTACTTAAGGTTCTCTGGGGCCAATTTCCATTTAGAGTCAATCTCAAGCAGATGTTTGCTTTGCTTGTCTTGAGCGGGAAAATGCCCAGCACAAGACAGATTGCTTCGGCAACAGGAAGAACTGCAGTGGGAGAAAACTAAAGCCCTTGGAAATGGAAACTGATGCTGTTTTGGTGAGATGTTGGGGTCAGTGAGTGGGGTTCTTGGGTTCCTTCTGAGAAAAGTTTTGCCAGGGATCCCCTTTCAACGGCGCAGGGTCAGCTTTCCCAGGAGAGGAGACTTTCACAGACAGGCAGGCAAAGCTTACTTTATAAAAGACCAGGTTTACTAGGGAAAGAAGACAGGAAAAGAGAGAAGCCTGCATAGATACAGCTGGGCCGGGCCATCTTGGGAGGAGAGCTGCATTTTTCCAGGGCAGAAATGGGACGGATGCAGTGTTCTTTTGGGGAGCGTTCATTTCTTGGTGGATTTGTTCTCTATTGTTAGATTAATTATTTCTAGGGTGTGACTAGGTTAACTTGTAAGGACTGCGATTTTCACCTTAATCTCCATGTGCCCACCTCTGGTCTGTGCCTCTGGATGCATTTTTTCCAGCAGTTGCAAGTTAGGAGCTCCTGTGTCTAAGGATTTATTATTTCTATAGCTGGTTTAATGACTATGTAAATCACTTCTAGGCCACCTCCAGTCTCCAGTCTTTGGTGCCTCCTTTCCAAATTTTCTACTGGTAGTCTCTATCAGTAATAACTGCATAAACAAAACAGCAGTGAGGGCAAAGGGAACCAGTGTGTTAGCATCAGCAAGCTATTTGCTCATAGAAGTCAGAAGAGAAACTAGGTTCTGGGCACACGACTAGATAAACTGCACAGAAAAGCTGTCAGTGGCATGAAAGAGTGCGGATGTGAAGGATCTGTTCTCTGGAGGAGGACAGAAACCTTTTCATCTGAGGCTAATAACCTCAAATTCTAGAATTCAGGTGACTCGAGTGACAATGTTCTCTGTGATTTAAGCGTTGTAGGTACGTTGGAAGTCTTCTCATCTATAGCCCAAGAAAGGGTCCATATTTGATGAACATTTTGTGTGAGGGCCTTTAAACACACAGGAGTGAATTGTTTTCAATTTTTCATTTGGATATATTTTCCAATTTAAGGAAGGGTTGCACAAATGATGAAAGAATTTCCATGTACCCTTCTCTAAGATTCACTAGGTGTCTCCTTTCCCCCTCTGTCAGAGGATCTGCTAGTCCAGATCCTCTGACAAGCAGATACCCAAAAGGCATTACACGTACAAAATTTTATCAGAGTGAATGCCTGGATGAAAGGAAATGAGAAGGCAGTTTGGAGTCTGGAGAACTGTCAGCCAGGTGAAGCAGACAGGGAGAAAAGATTGGATGGAAGCACCTGGCTTGTTCTCTAGTCGAGTAAGTTCCCTGCCTTCAGGGAGGCTTTGAGCTAAATTCAACTGATGAGAGGCCTGCATTTCCCACTAGGTCACTGCTAAACTTGGTAGAATTCCATAGATATCAGAGAGCAGTAGCTTGCTCAGTGCAGCTCTGCTTCCTGTAGTAGGATGTCTCAGAGGTGCCCCCTTCTGGCTGCCACCCTTTCGGCCACACAGCTCTACTTCCCCACAGATGTTTGTGGAGAACTTCTGTGTAGTTTCTGTGGACATTTCTTCTGCGCTCAGATGATGGTTAAGTGGGATGGGCTAGAACCCCAGTGATGGCATTTCGCGTTGGGCCCACAAACTGGCTCTCATCTTCTCTCTCCTCCACTATCCAGTCAGAATTTCTCTTACCTCAGCAGATCTTGGTTCTCACCTAGTGGCACAACCTAAACCTTCATTCTTAAGTGGTGTGACAACTTCTCTGAACTTTTCCATTCATGTTACATAAGGGCAAGGAGTACCAAGAAGTAGTTGCAAGGATGCTCTTGCATCCATACTTAACCCCTCCTCACCGCCATTGTGGAAACTTGGCTCTGCATCGTCAGGGACGCTGTGAAGCCTCATCCTTGCCAGGATGGTGGCTCCTCCTCTCACCTTCTGCAACCAAACCTCTAGTGACAGAGAGCAGGTCAGTGATCCTTGGGCCTGGGAGTACAGACAGGAGAACGATGGAGGTATGGCAAGGAACACAAAGAAACTTCTGTAGGTGGTGGATATGTTCACTGTCTTGATTATGATGATGTGTGTACACACACCCCTATGTCAGAACAAAGCAACTTGTGTGCTTCTAAGTGTGTGCAGTTTCTTTTATGTTAGTTGACTCATAAAATTGTTTTGTTTTAAATGATAGTCTCGATAGGAAAAAAAAACTCTAGAAAAGAATACATACAAAAGATTTTTGGGAAAAGATCATTTTCACTGGCACTGTTTAGAAATGCTAGAGGATTACGGGGGCTTAAAGAAAAGACTGGTTTTGACCTGGTTTTATTCTTGTTTTTAAAAATTCTCTGTAGACCATTCTGCCCTTCACTGACCACAGCACAGGGGCACTGCACCCGCTGCTCCGTCCCTGCGAGGCAGGGGGCTTGCAGTAGGAGTGGCTTTGGGCCTGTGCCTCTCAGCTGCCATAACGTCACACCTTGGAGGTGCTTTTAGTAACTTCTGATAGGATGCCTTTTTGGTTCTTTTGAGCACCTTCAGGTGACTGCAACCTAGGGTAGGGTGCAGCAATTACTTGGCCATCTCTGGGGCGTAGGAAACCACCCTATACACTTTACTCCTCTTCCCATCTGGGTTCTAGCAATCTAGACCCTAGTGTAACACCACCCTCACACACATACAGTGATACACATCCTTAAGGGAGGTGCGTCTCACACCTGCTAGGAGAAAATGTCAGAGAAAATACTTGTATCCTTGGACTAGCAAAGTGTGGCTAGGTATAACACCAAACATACTATTTACAAAAGAAAGAACGTGACACATTGAACCCCATCAACATTAAGAGCATTTGCCCTTTGAAAAGCCCTGTCAGGACAGCCATGCCGCTCTGAACATGCCTGATCTTGGAAGCTAAGCAGGGTCAGGCCTGGTTAGTATTTGGATGGGAGACCTCTTGGGAGTACAGGGGGCTGTAGGCTTGGTTCTGTGGTGTTACTGGCCAGCACTCTGGGCTCTGGGAAACCTTGTCAGGGAATTTATATGCAGTATACAGATTGGGAGGAAATACTTAGAAAATTGCATATCGCAGTAAGGATTTCTACTAGGATATATGGAGATGTCTCAGAATTCATTAATAATATAAATTTGAGCAAAGGAAATGAGTAGATACTTCACCATGCCTGGCAAATAAGCACATGAGAAGATGTTTGCCATAACTCATTATTCAAGAAATGCAGATTAGAAGCACAGTGAGATACACCTATCAGAAAATTTACAATGAACAATATTAACCATGCCCCCACATTGGTGAGGATATGAATCCACTGGAGCTTTCAGATCTTCTTAGTGGGAATATAAAATATCTAACCATTTTGGAAAATACTTTCGGAGTTTTTAAAAACTTAAACATATACCTACTATATGATCTAGTATTTACTATTAAATATTTACCCACTGGAAATGACAAAATAGCTTCAAATATGCAAATATTCAAAACTGGAAATAATACAAATGTCCATTTGTACATGAGAGGATAAACAAATTGATGTGTATCTATACAATGGAATATTACTTAGCAGTAAAAAAAAAATAAGCCTTGAATACACACAACATTAATGAATCTCAAAATCATTATGTTGAGAAAAAGAAACTAGATAAAATAGAGTTTGCTGCATGATTCTATTTATATAAAAAAAGTTGAAATTGTAAACCAATTGACAGTAACCAAGAAGATCATTAGTTGCCAGGAGACAAATGTGAGCTAAAGAAAGGATGGGTAGGAAGGATAGATTACAAAGGAACATAAAGAATCTTTGGGGAGTAATGGGTAAATTGTTTATCTTGATTGTGGAGATGGTTTCATAGGTGATTACATGTCAAAATTTTGGTGCACTTTAAATATGTGCATTTTATTTTATGCCAGCTATCCTTCAATAAAATGTTCTTAGTCTATTATACTAGAGAAAGAAGGCTAGATAATGACACTTGTAAAACAAAAGGCATGATGACTAAAATTAAATATCAATAGGAAACTCATACAACCACATGTATTTAATTAAATTCCATAACCATTATTTTTACTATAAGAAACCTAGTGTATAATTCCATTTTTATGATGTTCAAGAAAAGTAAAATACTAATATATAGCAATACATGTCAGAGTGGTGTTTACCTCTGAGTTGGATATTAACTGGGAAAGGGACAAGAGAGAACATTCTGGAGTGATGGAAATATTCTAAATATTTAATATTAATAAATATCATAAATATCAATATTAAATTAATTAATAATAAATATAAATAAATAAATTGATAAAATTAAATTAATAATAAATATTAATATTAAATATTCTAAATATTTAAAATACATATAAAAGTTCATCAAGCCATACATTCAAACGTGCATTAAAAAATTGGACCATAATGTTAAAATGTGAAGTGAAGATATCACGTATAAAGTAGAACAAAGAGAAAAGCTAGGAAGAAAATCAATTTTAGAGGATCATTCCAGAAGATCTAACATCTGATTAATGCAAACTCCAGAGACAACAAAGAAAATAGAGTACAATGATAAAATTAAAAATATATGAAATTTCCCCAGAATTAATGAGACCTGTTTAGATTAAGAAGACTCAATTAAGATAGATTAAGAAGACTTATGTCCACTATAAGGAATTTATATAAGGAGAGAGAGAGAGAGAGAGTGTGTGTGTGTGTGTGTGTGTGTGTGTGTGTGTATTCACATCATCTGAAAATTCAGATTTATGGTAACTAGGTTGATCATCCTAAATGTTTCCTCAGGAAAAAAATGAAAGCTCAGATGTGAAGGAATGGGAGTGAGGACTACGCTGTATTTTTTTCTGTAACAATGCTGAATGCTACAAGACACTGGAGCAATGCTTGATGGAAAATTAATTTTACCTTAGAATTTTATGTTGAGTCAAAGTGTTTCAGATGGCATGGTGGAATAAATACATCTTCAGATGTATTTAGTATATCTTCAGATATATGCAGTTTCAAAATATTTACCTCCAATTCACTCTTTTTTGGCTATCTGTTGCTACACAAAAACCATGCTGAAGCATGGAGGTTTAAAACAAACAAAAAAACCCATTTTGTTCATGACTGAAAATTTGAGTAGGCTTTAATGGGGGGGGTGTTTGGGTCTTGTTTCAAGTTGTATCAGCTGAGATGGTTCAGTTGGAATTTGGAAAATTTGCTTCTGAGATGACTCTCTCATGTGTCTGGCAGTTGGTGTTACCTGTTGGCTTGGAGCGTAGACAGGGTTAAGAGCTGGGGTCTTTGCTTTCTCTCCCTGTAGGCCTTTCCAAGAATCCTGTAGGATTCTGTGCAGCATGGAGGTGGCAGGGTTCAAAGGTTATGCATCTTGAGAAAGAACCAAGGGGCAGCTACATGGTTTTATGACTAGACTCAGAAATTGCACAGCATCATTGCCACCCTGCTCGGCTAGTCAAGGGATTCCCAGTGGACTGCCAAAGCTGAAGAGGAGGGGCGTGGAGTCCAACACTGGATGTGGAGCTGCAGGATTCTGGGAAAAACATGTAGGATAGGACATTTTCTGTATCATACTGGGAAACAAAATATACTGCTACCCTTTCTTAGAAGGTAGGCTATACCCAAATTGGGGGGGGGGGTGCATAAGCCAAAAAAGTGGAAGATGTGGAATCCAAGCCAAAGAGAATCCAGCACATGGAACAGACATAAAAGGAATCCCTAGCCTGATGGTGAAAGGAAATCCCAACATCACAACGATTCAGAAGGCCCAGTGCACTAGTTGGAGCCATCCTAAATCTGAGGCAACTTCTTCAAGAAGATGAAATTACCAGGAAAGCTGGGCATTGAGTTAGTGGCAGTTACATAGGTCAAGTAAAAACAATGTCAGGAAAACAAAATGTGAAAGAGGCAGGAAAGTTAAATAAAGCATAATAATATGCTTTATTACTCAGTTGAATATAGTGTTTATAGGATCATAATAAACATTGAATATTAATCAGAAATATGACTGTATTGGAACATATGGATGAGTCCCATGTGTGGGGGTGTATGTCTTTGTGTGTGTGCACATGTATGTGTGTGTGTGAGAGAGAGAGAGAGAGTGCGTGAGACAGAGAAGCCATACAAGGGCAAAATCCAATTTTCCATCGTGTAATATCAATTTAAAAAGTGTTTAAATCTGTAAAGCCCCCCTCCTTTTTTTTAACTACTCATTGCTTTCATAATACTTAGTGTTCCTGGTTTTAAAAAAAGGTATAAAAGATGTTCAGCCTTATTAGTAATGGGTAAAAAGCAAATTAAACAATAGTCAACTGGAATAGGAAACAGAACAATGTAGTGGTTGAAAGCATGGGACTTGAAACTAGACTGCCTCTATTCATACACAAGCTCTGTTGCTTGCTAGCTATGTGACCTTGGGTGAGTCATTTAGCTTAGCTTCTGTGTTCTCATCTGTAAAAAGAAAATATAACAGTATTTGCTTCCTGTAATTATTGTGAGGATATGATGAATTGATACATGTAAAGTGTTTAACAGAACAAGGGCTTTTGGAGACCAATTTGGCAAAATCTTGTAAATTTGCAAATGCATATATCCTAAGACTTGACAATTTCAACTCCTTCCTAGTGAACCTCTTAGGAATGGCACAAAGAAATATGTGCAAGAGCATTTTCTTCAGTGTTCTTTGTAATAGCAAAATATAAAATAAACTTTAAAAGTAGAAACAACCTAATTATCCTTCAGTTGGGGAATGTTTCAATAAACCCTCACCCTTATGTGAAGAGAAAGAATATTGAAATTTCAAAATAACTCTAAGTAAAAGGAGGGATAACATCAAACTACAGTGTCCTAGGTCTCATGGCGCTCTCTCCCTTCCTTCTGCCTCCCTACAGGGCTTTATGGTGAGCAAGGTCAACTAAGAAAACCTGTGGGAAAACAGAACAAAGAAAGTTAAAATGTTTAGAGGTATGTACCACCGCACCATAAAGATCGAGTTCACCATTCATCAAAAATACTTATCTAGGGAAATAGAGTATAAATTATGGGGATGAGACTAAAAAGCATGCATGATTTGAAGGGGCAGTCTTTGAAGCACTTAGCTTTGGAAAGAAAAGAAAGTTAAAAACAACAGAGAAGAATTCTTTTGCCATCAAGTGGTGAAGCAAAAAGGAAGAAAAAGGGCTTATTTTAGGACCAGCATGGCAAAAATGAACACAAACTCTCTCCATCACAAACCCAGAAACATTTATTAAATATCTGGACTTTGCTATTGCTGACAGAAGAGGCGCCATTAAAGTAAGAATCTCATAAAACAAACAGAAAACATAAAAACATTAACAGATCTATACAGAATTGCTGTTGAGATGGAAATTTATAGCACCAAGTACTTAAAATAAGAAAGGGGAAGGACCTCATATTGACAATCCCAGCGACCACCTCAAAACAAACTAAAAATCCTAAAGAACGAACTGTAAAATAAACCCTGGGTAAATAGAGTAAAGGAAATAATAAAGAGCAGAAATAAACAAAATTGAAAGTAGTGGAACAGTAAAGAACATAAACCTATTCTTTAAAATTATCAATAAAATTAATAAACTTCTAGCAGGACTGAAAAAAGATAAAAAGAGAAGATACAAATTAACAGCATCAGGAGTGAAACGGGATATTACTACAGATCCTTCAGCCATTAAAGAATAAATAATGCAGCTATGAACAACTCTGCTGACATAAATTCAAAGCCACATGAAATGGATTAATTTCTTGAAAAACACAAATTGCCCAAATGTATGCAATGCAGAATAGGAAATATGAATGATTGTTAAAGAAATTGAAAATCCACAATTTAAAAACTTTCATAAAGAAAGGGACACTTTTACATGGTTGGTGGGAATGCAAACTGGTTTAGCCACTGTGGAAAGCTGTATGGAGGGCCTGTAAACTACCGAAAATGGAATTCTCATTCAATCCAGCAATCCCGCTTCTGGGAATCTACACAACAGTTACAAAAACTCTAATCCAAAAAGACACCTGTACTCGGATGTTTATTGCAGTGCTACTTATAATAGCTAGGATACGGAAGCAACCCAAATGCCCCCAAGTAGATGAATGGTACAGAAAGCTGTGGTATATGTACACGATGGAATACTATTTATTAATCAAAAGGAACAAGACAATCTTATGATGTTTGCAGCAATATGGTTGAAGCTGGAAAGAGTAATGCTTGCAGAAATAAGTCAGAAAAAAAAAAGAAATACTGGATGGTCCCACTTATATGAGGGATAAAGGGTAAAGGGAAAACAACCTAACACAAGGAAAATTTAAAACTAACTTTTAGCAAAATCGAAGCATGGAGCATGAGGGGGGAGGGGGGAATAGCCGGGAAGACCAGGACTATGGTTCAAGGCTGATATGGTGGTGGGAGAACCCCAGGGTAGATAACGATGTAAAATAAAATAAATAATTAAAAAATAAATAAAATTTTTCATAAAGAAATCTCCCAATCCTAATCACTTTTCTGGAGAATTCTACCAAACATATGCGGAAAATTACTTCCAATCTCCCACAGTCTTTCCCAGAACACAGAAGAGGACAGTATACCTGCCAAGTCATCATACTAAGCTAATAGCACCCTAATAAAACCAGGTAAAGACAGTACAAAGAAGGGGAAAACATAGACCAGTATCTCTCATGACATTAGATGCTAATTTTTTCAACAAAATACCTATAAATGTCATCAAACAATACATTAAAGTGAATTATATATCATGTTTGAATGGGGTTTAGTACAGGAAATATATTTAATATCCATTTATGATGCTAGAGAAAAATTCTCAGGAAATTACAAATAAAGAGGAAAAGTTTCAATTTGATAAAGACTATCTATAAAAATCATGTAGCAATCCTGATAGTAACAGAAGATTGCTTTCTCATTAATATCAGAAACAAAGCAAGATGTCTTCTTTCTCAAATCTTGTCATAGTAGTGAAAGTCCTAGTCAGTTCAATAAATTAAGAAAAGGAAATAAAAGGCATACATAGTGGAAAGGGACAAATAAAACTTACCTGATTTTTAAATTATATAGAAATCTAGAGAAAATTTATAGAATTAATAAACAAATGTATGTAACTCTTCTTTCTCTGAATTCCTTTATTATCTATTCTTTGTCACTAATTTCTAGTGGTCTCGTTGTAATATGCCTTTAGTTGTGTCTGTTTGGAGTTATTTTGTTTTGGATTCTTTTGGTGTTTTGGGTCATGATAGCTGTTTTTTCCCCCAGATTATATTTTCAGCTACTTATTTCTTTAAATAAATTTTCTATGCTCTTGCTCTTTTCTCATCTCCTGGGACTACCATTACATGGGTCTCTTTAAATTATTCCCAAGAACTATCACACTATATTCATTCCATTTATTTCTTTGCTAGTATATTTGTGTTTTCCACCATAGTATATTAAGTTTGCTGATTCTACCAGCTATTTGTGTTTGTCTGCTATTGAGGCACTCTTTTGTATTATTACTTAAGTTCTAGCATTTTTAAAGTCCGTTATTTCTGTTTGGAACAGTCTCTTGTTTTCTCTATCCTTGTTATATTTCTGTTTTTGTTCACCCATTGTTTTTTATTATTTGGAAAATGATAGTTGTAACTATTACCTAAAATTTCTCATTAGGCAAGTTACTCGGTTCTGCTAGATTCAGAATTCTTTTGGGGTTTTGTATTTTATCATTTATATGGAATATCCTAGATCTTCATTTTCAATTTTAATGAGTGGGATTAAAAAGCCTTTCTTTGTCTTGGTGACTTGGATTTATATTGTGTTTACAGGTTGCAAGATATAATCCTGTGTTGTTTACCCAGGTTCCTTCGGTGTTTACTGCTTCGTAGACTGACACCTCTGCACCTGTTTGCATGACTGAAGCTCTCGTGCCAGCAGGAGGTAGGAGATTGGAATTGGGCTGGACAGCGGGTTACCAGGGGTTGCTACTAGTGAGCACCAATAATTCAAGCCTTCTAAGATGCTTTGGATAGGTAGTTGGGGGTGGGGGAGATCTGTAAGACTTCCTCTCAGGCAGTTTCCTCAAAGTAGCCCTAATAATCTCAGACTAGCATCAGCCTGTCAACTTGTGATTCAACTCTGGTAGACAAGTTCTGTGACCAGCAGTTTTTTCCCCTAAATGTGTGGGCAGCTGCAGAATGATCTGAGAGCTGCCTCTTTGCTCTGGCGAGAGGCTGCTGTCGCCTTTGAGAGGTATATGTTTCTCAAGGTTTGCACATACCTTCCCTAGAAGACTGCCGCCAGAACAGACCTCTCTGGATCCTCTCTCAGCAGATGTAACAGCAGGAAGGGGCTGTGACTGGGAGAGAGTCACAGTGGGCTTGTTCCCTGAGCCTCTCAAGAATGCAGCCTTGTTCTGGAGCGCTGTGCTTGTTGCCAGGGCCCAGGTGCCTTAAACTCTGCTTAATGGCAATATGCTTTGGTTTCATGCGGCGGTAGGGTGCTGGGGGTGAGAGGGGTGTTTTGCATAACACACTTGAAAGCTATAGAGAAGACCCTCTTGTATAGAGGCACAGGTGCTAGCTTGCCTTCTTTCTAGCCTTTATGGACTCTGGGCTTCTGCTTTTCACATCTGGGAGCCACAACTGATGCCCACCTTCCCCACCTTCCAAAGACCCCCCCCCCCAGTACCAGGACTGCTGTCCTCAAGTTCCTCTGTTTAGGCTGCGTTCTTCAGGTCTGGGTCCATGGTTGCCAACCAGTGTGTAGCATCTGCCTTCACAGATATCCACCCCCACTTTCAGGGCAGTCCCTGGGTTCTAAGGTGCCAGTATGGGTTGTATGTCCTGCACTGAATGACCGAGAGGCTCCTTATCACAGCCGTTCCTCCCTCCTGGTTGTGGCATCATCCTCCAGAGACTGTTGTCTTTGTTTACGTATAATTTGGTCATCAATATGTGGAGGAGGTGAGCCTGTCATTTTCACTCTTGCCAGACTGCTCTGTTTGGGGAACTTCTTGGGGAGGCAGAATGATTAATATTTAAGTGCAATGCTTTTGAAGCCAGGCTTCCTAGTTTCCAAGTCCTCCATTGAGTGCTCCTAGCTTTGCTATCTCATACAAGTTGCTTAGCTTGTCTGTGCCCCTAGAATAGAACATTAGTAAAATGTAGACAATAACAATAGCATCTATATCCTAGGATTGTTGAGAAGAACCAGGAAGCTGGGTTCTAACACACAAGTAACAGTTCTGTCATAAGCAAAACATGTGTTATTATTATTTGACTCTGTTAGTCAAATCTTTATTGATTGATTTGATTTATTTTACATTGTTATCTACCCTGGGGTTCTCCCACCTCATCACCCGTGCTCCATGCTCCATTACCTTAATCTTTTGTGGCCTTCCCCCCCTGGTTTTCCTCCTCCCCCCTCTCATGCTCGATGCTTCAAACTGTTGAACGTTAGCTTTAACTTTTTCTTGTCCAATTGTCCCTTTCTCCCTCATATTAGTGAGACCATCCCATATTTTTCGTTTTCTTTCTGGCTTATTTCTGCTAGCATGATTCCTTCTAGTGCCATCCATGTTACCACGAATGAAATAATTTGTCCTTTTTATTGCTGTATAATATTCCACCGAATACATATACCACAGCTTTCTGTACCATTTGTCTATTTTGAGACATTTGGCTTGTTTCCATATCCTAGCTTAGTCAATTCTTAAGCCTGGATGATTCCCTAGATTTCTTAGCCTTCTCCCTCCTACTTTCTATCATTTTGGTATGTTCTTCCTTCTTTCTTACTTTGAATTTTTTTTAACTTTCTAGGGAAATTTTCTCACTTTATCTTTCAACCCTTCTATTCCTGCTATCATATTTTTCATTCTTAAGACATCATTCTTCTTCTAGACTATTTCTTTCCTATATGGTACCCTATACTGAGGGTGCCACTTATAATGTTTTAAATGAAGAGCTATAAACCTGTGAGTAACATAAACAGCATTGAAAACCAGTGTTGCCTCAATTAAAAAATTGAGTTTCTTTTTTACTACCTGCATTGTCTGTGCCATTGAAAGTCCCTTTGATACTTGTGTTGTGTTCTCTCTTTAGCACTGAAAATTTTCCTCAAAAGGTGATCACCATAGGCATCTCTAAAAATTGATGTGTAAGATGCAAATGTTAGAATCTTAGGGTCTTTTCTTTGGTCACATTTCTTTTCAGAGAAGACTTTTATTGTATTACTTAGGGGTAGCAGTTGGGGTAGGAGAAGTCTCTGCAAGCTGACATTCTAGCAACAGGATGAGAAAAAGGAGACTTAAGGTCTCAGTGCTTCACCAGCCCACCTCCCTCCATTTTGATGCTGGGACTTCTCATAGCCTTCCCTTGGACCACTACTCAACTCTTCAGCTTTTCTTCTTTGTCAACGGAAAATTATTTTCCGATCCCTTGGATGCGGGTGTCACTCAGGGGTAATTGTCTTGCTGTGAACTTGGGGAAAGAGAACTTTTATTCATTTAGTTATTGCTCCCTACTTTGAGCTATGCCTCACCCATTCCCCACTGTACCCCGTACCTCCAGATTTTGAGCTTTCCAGGTGCAATAGGGTGAAGGGTTTACCTTTTCCTCTATCTTTGCAGCTGCTGCAGACAGAAGCCCCAGTGCCCACAAGCCACTTCTCCCACCGCAAATCTGTCTTCACATGTTTTGTGGAAGCTTCTCTTTGACCACTTCCTCTACTGTCTAATATAGTCAAGGGCACATATATGTGCCTTTGTAATTGCAAAAGGAACTTAAAAACAATTTTTTTGTCTTACAGCCCTTTAAATTTGTTCAAGTTTGACACTTCCCTCTGCCTTTTGATAAAAACTCAAACTGTTCCATTGATTAACTGACCTCTCTTTGAGGAGTGGAGAGCTAATATCTTTTTTATCATCTTAATATGGTATTCATGGCATTTTTGGGACTGGGGGGGTAGAAGTTCAGTTGAATTATCACACTTAACCATATGTTCCTATATAATATATTACCTTTTCAGAGATAATTTTAATGAACTATAATTCACATACCCTAAAATTCACCCATTTAAAGTTATATAATTCAATGTTTTCTTTACTGCATTCAGAGTTGTGTAACCATCATCATTGTCTAATTCTAAAATATTTTCATCCTCCTAAAAGAATCTTAGTAGTTATGCTCATTTTTTCTGTTTCTATCATTTTGCTTATTCTGAATGTTTTCTGTGAATGGCATCATACAATATGTGGCTAATTTTTTGTAGGGTTTCTTTCACTCAGCATGTTTTTGAGGTTCATTTACATTGTAGCATGTATTAGTATTTCATTCATTTTCATGACTGACTAATATCCCATTGCATGAATAGGTCCTACTTTATTTACCCATTCATCAGTTGTGTTTTTCTACTTTTTGGCTATGATAAATAATGCTGTTATGAACATTTATGTATATGTTTTTGTGTTAACATATGTTTTTATTTCTTTTGGGGGTATGTATATACCTAGGATTAGAGTTCCTGGATCACATGGTAATTCTATTTTGAACTCATTGAGGAAATGCCAAGCCATTTTCCACAGCAACTGTACAATTTTACTTTCCCAACAATGTGTGATGTTCATAATTTCTTTACATGTTTACTAACACTTGTTATTTTCCTTTATTTTATCATAGCCATCCTAGTGAGTGTGAAATACTGATAGTGTATTTTTGTACTATTTTATTTCATTTATTTTATTATTGATATGTAACATTCTTATTGTTTCAGGCATACAGCATGATTCAATGTCTGTACTAATCTCCAAGCCATCATCACGATAAATCTAAGCGCATTCAACACCAGATATAGTTACACAGTGTTTTTTCTTGTGATCAGAACATTTACAATTGACTCTCTTAGTAACATTCAGATATGCAATATTTGAATAATTATATAATGGTGAATAACTATACAATAACTGTATAGTAGTGAATAACTGTGTAATAACTGTAGAATATTTAATAACTATAGTCCACATGTTGTGCATTATATCCCTTAAACCTAAAATTTTATACCTTTTAATCTCTTCATCAATCACTGTGTACCCTTTACCTCTGGCAACCAACCTGTTCTCCGAATCTATGAGCTTGTTGTTATTGTAGTAGTTATTTTTTATTATTATTTTTAATGTATTTATATATAAGTTTCACATCTTTGTAATCCCAGGGATTCACCCCCCCACCCTCCTGACTGTTCCCTCCCTTTTCCCCCGCCCCCAGTTGTGTGCATCAGTTTGGTGGTTAGCTTGTTTTGACTTTTCCTCATGACTTGTTTGTTTTTTTCCCTATATCGCATGTATTAGTGAAACCATTTGGTTTCCATCTTTTTCTTTTTGACTTATTTCTGCTAATATGATTTCTTCTAAGTACATCCATGTTGTAAAATCATCAAATTTGTCATTTTAAATTGATGAGTAATATTCCATTGTGAATATATACCACTTTTTTTTTCCCATCCAGTCACCTGTTTTGGGGCATTTAGGTTGCTTCCAAATCCTTGCAATTATAAATAGTGCTGCAGTAAACATCCAAGCACAGGTGTCCATTTGTACCCACATTGAGGTCTCTTTTGGGTAGATTCCCAAGACAGCAATTGCTGGGTCAAAGTGTAGTTCCATTTTCATTAATTTGAGGGTTCTCCACACAGCTTTCCATAGTGGTTGGACCAGTTTGCATTCCCACCTGCAGTGTAAGAGTGTTCCTTTCTCTCCACATCCACACCAGCACTTGTTGTTGCCCGTTCTTTGGATGTGGGCCATTCTTAGTGGTGTAAGGTGGTATCTCATTGTGGTTTTGGTTTGCATTTCCCTTATTACTAGTGACGTTGAGCAGTTTTTCATGTGCCTGTTGGCCATTTGTATTTCCTCTTTGGAGAAGTGTGTTTTTATTTCTTTTCCCCATTTTTTGATTGGGCTTTTTGTTTTGCTTTTGTTTAGTTGTGTGAGTTCCTTGTGGATCTTTGTTATTAAACCCTTATCACTCTTGGGGAGAGCAAACATTTTTCCCCATTCGGTTGGGCTTCTTTTAGTTTTTTCCTGTTGTCTCTTTTGCTGTACAGAAGCTTTTTAGTTTGATGTAGTCCCATCTGTTTATGTTCTCCTTCATTTTTTTGCCATCTGTAGATGTGTCCAGAAAGGGATTTCTGAATTGTAATTCATGGAGCATTTTACCCAAGTTGTCCTCTATGTATGTTATGGTTTCAGGTCGAGCATCTAAGTCTCTTATCCATTTTGAATTGATTTTTGTACATGGTGTGAGGGTGTTGTCTTGGTCCATTTTTTTTTTTGCATGTCTTAGTCCAGTTTTCCCAGCACCATTTATTGAAGAGGCTATCTTTGTTCCAATGTAAGTTTTTCACTCCTTTGTCAAAGATCAATTGACTGTATATGTTGGTTTTATTTAGTTATTGTTTTAGATTTCACTGATAAGTGAGAGCATATGATATTAGTTTCTCTCAGTCTAACTTATTTCACTTGGTATTATGCCTTCAGAGTTCATCTGCGTTGTCACAAATGACACCATTTCATTCTTTTTTATAGCTGAATGATTTTCTATATGCATATAGTTACCATATACATGTATATATGTATATCTCATATATGTGTATATATATATATATATATATATATATATATATCTCATATTTTCTTTTTCCATTCATCTATTGATGGACACTAAGGTTATTTTTGGCTATTGTAATAATACTGCAATAAATATTGGGGTGCAGTTAGCTCCTATATCAGATATGTCTTTTTTTCTGTTGATTTTCTTTGACTTTGTTGATAGTATCCTTAAAAACACAAACATTTCAAATCTGACGAACTACCATTTATGTAATTTTCTTCTGGTTATGTGGCCAAATATAACCATTGCCTAATCTAAGATTGTGAAGATTTACATCTACATTTTATTCTAGGAGTTTTGTAGCTTTAGCTTTGATTCTTTTTTTTTTTTACCTGTATATGAGTTAATTTTCCAATTTAGTTATTGTGTTTGTGAATATTGAATTGTCCCATCACTATTTGGTGAAAAGATAATTCTTTTCTGAACATTGAAGAGTATTGGCACCTTTGTTGAAAAGCAACTGGCCACGAATGTTTGATTTGGCAATGTAAAATGATTCTCATCATAAGGGTATATAGCAATCTAATCATGTGGAATATTAGAGGCAGGCATGCAAGGTCTCATGCAACTTCTGATTAACTCTTTCTCTGGAAGCTCTTTGCGGCTATGCTCTAGAAAATGAAGGTATAAGCTAGGAAAGAGGAAGAGATAGTATACGACCCTGGAAACAAAGACTTTAATGAAGACTTTCAGTGCTATGGACTTTTTTCTTGATACTGTCTTTTCTCTCTTTTTATACCTTCCAGGGGTCCCATGTCTGCCAGGGTCCCAGTCCATATCTTTGTGTCAAGGTCTAACCACTCATTGGGGCGTGGTAGAGCAGGATACTGGTGTTATTTGCTATCATCCATGCCTCAGTATTATTTGATGTTTCACTGTCTGTATCTATTACTATGGAAAATGCTGTTTTGTAATTATCAAGAGAGCAGGAACCGCAAAGAGTTCACAACTTCATAATATGGACCAGCCACAAGTTGAAAGTTCACCTTTGGTTCACTGAACTTGGCCTTTCCACGGGTGAAGCACGTGTCAGAGAGGACAGGGCCTTGCGTCTTCGCGATGCCAACCTCTGATGATGTGAATTAATGTGTGCAGGTGGCTTTCAACTGGCCAGCTAATTTCTGCAATATAGGAAATGACTGTAATTTCTGTTTCTGCATCTGGCCTCAAAAGAGAAAGTGGCCCCAATTGCCTATTGAATTTATGGAGATGAGATCTCAAGCATCTTAGGATAATTGTTGGATGAAGGGACAGGCTTTGCCAGAAAAGCAATTTCAGCACTGCCCCCCTCGCAAGGTACTTCGAAACAATTTTCCTATGTAAAAATCCCAAAGTACCATATCTTCAAAATCTCCTTTCTTGCCTGAGACACTTCTCTTTGTCAGAGCATTTTCGCTCACCCAAGCGGGGTTCTCTACTGCCAGTCCCCTTGCTCACTTGCCCTGCTGCTTGTGAGGTGTTTTTCATCCTACTTGGGCCACACATACATCTCCTGTCCTGATCATCATGTCTCCGGGCTGCTTTTTTCTGTTTCTCATCTACCTCTTTCATTGTTTTGCCTTACACGCCCACATTTTTCTCTCCATTGTTCATTCATTTAAGAAGTATTCATGGAGCAGCTATAATATGCATTAAAACATGACACTCCCTGGGACACAGGCTCTCAACAGTCTAATTGAGGTGACATACAAATGATGAATCGAAATAGTAATTAACTCTAGTTAATGATGTAATGACAAAATTATTTCTATGCACGATGAATGCTACCGGGTTCAAAAATAAAGGTAATACATGCTCGTTGGAGGAAATGTGCAAAGCATAGAAAGTCTGAAAAGCCAAACATTGAGTCACACTGCATAGGTGGGTGGAATCCTAGCGCTATCCTTGTTAACTCTCTAGCCTTGGGCAAGTTGCTTAACCTCTCTAAGCCCCACTTCCTTCTCCCATTAAATGAGGATAATAATATTACTTCTCTACCTCAGAGAGTTAATAGGCTTACCATAGAGCCTAGCCAAGTTACACGGTAGTAGCTGCCATGGTCATGACCACCATCATCTGTTTGGTATATAATCTTCAAATCTTTCTCTACGTCTATTTCCCAAGTCTTTATACTAGTTTAACTTGTTTCTCTATGTTTCCATTTTTTCCTACATGATGCTTTATTTTCAGGATATCTTAATATTGCTTCCCCTTCCACTGCTTCTCTGGTTGCTCCCTCTTCTTTCTACTTCTGTTTTTTGTGCTCTGCTGTTATTTGGCAAGTAGTGGGGCAAGCAAGAAGTATTTGCTGAGATGCTCCAAAGAACAGGCACTATGTTAAGTCCCAGGGAGCCTGGAGTAAGAAGGTAAAGAATTTCACCCCTTTTCAATAGACTTGCTTATGTTGGGCACCGTTCCTGATACAGGAAGTGATGAGACTGGACTCTAGTCCCCTATTCTGTCACCTTCCAGCTAGAATGACCCCTTGAGATCTCGCTTTCTCATTTGTTCAAATGTGAATCCCTGCCCTAAATATGTCATTAGGCAGTGAGTGGATCGTGAATGTCCATGTGTTTTGTAACCTAGACACGTGGAGAAATGACAGGTACTCAGGGCTGGGGAGAACTTGATTCTTACCTTCATCAGTAAGCTGGGAAGTGCAACCTGGTTTGGTTTCTTTTAAAACAAAATTGTTCTTGAAGGAGAAAATGTCGATCGTCTCCACTCACTTTTTTAGGAAGAGGTGACCAGTCAGGTTTCCCCTCAAGTTCAAGTGACTGAATGTACTAACCCAGCTAGATGCTTGATGTTCTCAATACTGTTATAGAGATGAAAATGCTGTCTTCTGGATAGACTAACCCCCACTTACTTGCCTGTCTTCCACTGACGACTGGAATTCATGAGGCCCTGGTCTGGACTGACAGAACGATGTATTGCTTCGATTTGCAGAGCCATAATTCTGATTCAGTGCAATCAGAATTGGAGTTTGCCATGGTTTACAGTTAACCTTTGAGAAAAAGTAAATTGGAATCTGAGAAAACCAAATAAAGCGCCCTCAGGTTTGCAGTGACATCATGAAAATAATAATGAAACAAATCAAAGCAAAGATACCACGTTCATTGTTTGGTGCTCTTTGTTTCCCTAGGTATTTTCATGGCCTAATTGGGTAGATTAGGTGGGGTAGTTATAAAATCTGTAGAATTTCAAACATTCCTAACCATTTCAGATTTGCTTTTGCTTTTTTATCGAACACCCAGTGAGGGGCACGGTTGTGTGTTGTTGTTGTGATGCAGACAAGGAAAAGTTGTGGTCCAGTGACTTGCCCGAGGTCACATAACCCTAACACTGGAAGATGAGCTAGAAGCCAAGGCCCTGGCGGCCATGCTGGAGGCCGTCTTATACAAATGTCACAGGCAGAAAATTGCCCCCATGAAACTTGTGAGCACCTCCTACGATGATTGTTGCCATGTTTGGTTAATGAGATGCTGGCCTGTTCTTTTCAATAAAGAATTTCAAGTTCCTATGACTTGATGATGAGCAAAAGAATAAGCTGTTATTTACCAAGCCAGGCACCATTTCAGGTGTTTTATAGTCACTTAATTTCCCCCAACTCCTTAGGTTTGAGTCCCATCTCCTAGCTGTGGAACCTTGAGCAACTTCTGTAACTTTTCTTTGGAATCTTCAATTTCCCGATCTGGGAAAGGCAGGTGATCACATCTACATTTTCCTCACTGGGGCTTGAGGGGCAGCCAGCAGACAATGTAGTAAAGTACCTAATGCAGTTCCTGGATTACGCCATGATTACTAAAAAGATGATATTAAAACAAACACATGAGCCGGGCATGGTGGCGTGCGCCTGTAATCCCAGATACTTGGGAGGCAGAGGCTAGGAATCACTTGAGTCCGTGGATTCGGGACTACCCTGGGCAACATAGTGAGACCTAGTCTCTAGGCAAAACAAAACAAAACAACACAAAGTCAGGAGGAGGGCGCCTACGGGACTCGCAAGAGAACATACATGGTTAAAAGCACTGGAAACTGGCTCAACTGCCACCTAGTTTAGCCCCCCTCAGACACCTTTTTTTAAAAACACAGACATGATCATGTCAGTTATCAGCCTGGGCCACTATGGTGGTGAAACGCTCCAGAATCTTTTTGTTAACTGCTAAGCTGAACTGTTGTTACTCTCTGCAGAGCTTTTAGGCAATGTGAAATATTTGTTGGTGACAATCCAATAAAGTAGGAAGGAGCTAATCAATAAATGGTGAATTTAAAAATATGACTGCACACCTCCTCTCTCCCCTCAAAATTAATTCCAGATCAGTCAAAAAATGGAAATCATACAAATGTCAATCAAAAAATGGAAACCATAAAAACATCACTACACATCATACTTCTGTATCGAGAAGGATGGCTGAGCTTAAAATCAGTAAGAAAAAAATCATGAATGAAACTATTAAAATATGTGACAATGTGAAATAAAAAGCTTCTGCATGTGAAATAGAAGACAAAAACAAGCTTGGAAAAATATTTGCCATACACGAGAGGGAAAAGATGTGTATTATTTAAAGAGCACAGACAAAATAATAAGAAAATACAAAGGCTTGCTGTGGGAAAATGACATAGTGAACAAGTCACAAAAGAGGGAATGTGAATGGCTAATAAACATATGAATAAATGTTCACCTGCACTAGTAATCAAAAATGCTAATGGGACAAGAGACCAATTTTCACCTATTAATTGGCAAAGATGAAAAAAAAAACAATAGTCTATGGTTAGCTAGGGTGCCTTAAGGAGGGCATTCATAGGCACATAATGATGTTGTCTTTCAGAAAGCAATTTGGCAATATGTTTCAGGAGCTAAAACATAGCCCCACGCTTTGTCCTGCTGTTCCACAATTGGGAACGATCACTCCCAGGAAATAAGCTGAGGTCCTGACAAAATTTATGCAAAGAGAGGCTCATATATAATAACCAAATCGTCAGTCAATCTAAATGTTCAACAATGGGCATGCAGGTAATTAAATTATTGTATAATCTTAACATAGAATATTATGCAGCTAGCCATTAAAAACAGTGTCCATGATGATTATGAAATGACGTAGAAAATACTTCTGTAGTGTTTAGAAATATAAAGATTATTTATACCACACATATGTTCTTGTATAAAAAGAGATATAGAAACTTAGAAAATGAACGAAAGATTGTTAACATGGTGGTATCTCAGTGAGGTGAGATTTTTATGTTATCCATGGTAAGCTTTCTGTTTTACAAATTTTGAACAATAGTCATTTTTTTTATTTTTAAAATGAAGGCATTTAGAACAGATCATGAAAGAAGCCACTGACTATAAAAATACCGTTAGCAAATCGAATCAATTATTAGTCATGTCTTTGATAGCCAGCAGGTGGCGCTGCATCCCTTAGTATTCGGCTCAAATGATTGCGCTATAGAAACTATGGCCACGTTTCATTTGTTTTGTTTTGCGAAGGAAAAGCCCTTCTTGCTTCTGAAAGGTTTTGCAAATCAGATGTGTTTGTGTGTGTGTCTAAGGGTTCCGTTTAAAATTTGTTTTGAGAATCTTGTGAAGCCCCTCTGAGATCATCGTAGATACCCCAGGGTGTTGCAAGGAGCAGGACTGTGGCATGGATTTGGGGAATCCGGGAAGGTGAGAGGTTAACTGACTATGTGGGGGTCACACAGGGAGTTGGGGCCAAAGCTGGCAAGACCAAATAAGGGTCCCTGTTCATTCCACTTCATTTGTTGCATCTAGGCAGTGTAGTTAAGTTGTTTTTTGATACAGAAGTGCACAGGCTTAGCATTTCAGCATCATTTCAGAATAGATGTTTTCATCTAAAATGAGGGTAGTGATTAGAAGCACTGGCTTTGAAGTTAGAAAGAGCTGGATTCCAAGTGTCATTCTACAACTTCCTAGCTGTGTGACTTTGAGGAAGTTGCTGAACCTCTCTGTGCCTTCCTTTACTCATATTTAACATAAGGATAGTGAAAAAAAATGCTCTGAAGGTTGTTCAGAGTATGACGTGACATAATGTATCTGAAAGTGTTTGGCATAATGCCTGGCACATGGTAAGCCTGAAGTTAAAAGCTAGCTGTGATTATCATCCTTTCATTTATTCAGCACCGTTTGGAGTCCTAATGATGTGCCAAGCACATGTGGGCACTCCTGGTGAGGAAGAGAACCCAGTCCTGCTCTCCGGGAGCTTAGAGAAGGGCTACCGTGTGGAGGCAGCAGTCTGAGAAATACTGAACTAGGATTTCTGAGTCTCTGTCTCAACCTGGTTTTGATTTTAAGCCTTCCATAAATTACTTAATTTCCGTTTTCCTCAATAAAACAAGGGGTTTGGATGACATGATCTGTAAAATATCTCCCTGCTCCGAAGCCTTCAATGGCTGTGTTGCAAAGAACATTACTGAATGTGATCAAATCAAAGTTATTATCTTTCAAATATATTCACATTATGCAGTCTCTTCTCTGGAGGTGCAAAATTCTCATAATTAGGTAAAGGTCCAAGGGCAAACAGAATGATTACAGCAGAGGCTGGATAAGATACAGATCTTTGAGAGGTTGGAGAAGGAAAAAAAAAATCAGTCTGAAAAAAAAAAGTACATGGAAATAGTATCGTACAGAAAATTGTATTTATGACTGGCTTCATGACGAGACTATAAATGGTTAATTTCCATTTTGGAAAATTTCATGGGGCATCAAAATGCCTTTGGTATTTTCAAATTACAGCAAAATAGTATGCCATTATTTTAGCGTATTTGAGTGTGTGAGCTGGTCTGGGATTGGGGATGGATTTGCTTTTGTTCTCCTGATTTTACTGGCTTCATGATTCTCAAACTCTTGCCATAAAGGACTAGATAGAAACATCTTCGGCTTGTGGGCCACAGACTTGTCTCTGTGGCTGCCACTTCTTCCTCCTCCTGACCCCAAGTCGGGGTCGAACCATCCTGCCATGGATGTCACTTGGCGTGTCTCCTCTGTCTGCACTGAAACATCCTGTTTATGATGCCAATCGCATTGCCAGCATGGGCTGGGCAGGGCAGGGCAGGGCGAGGCTGGGAGGCAGGTGAGACCCAGGCCTCCCAGGGCCTTCATACTCTTCTGTGCTCTCTCTCCCCGGAGCTCTCTTCATGCGTTCCCTTCCGTGCTCACCTCCTGGGTTGACACTGCCCTTAATCCTCTGCTCCCAGGCGACCCCAGCCACGCATGCGCACACCACTCGGCCAGGCGTACACAATCCTGGGGAGGGCGCAACACCACGGATGCTGGCTGTAGAGGCTAACGGCGGGAAAAGCCTGGCCAACTCACCAACCCTACGCCCCCTCCTTCTCTTTCTCCAGCTAGTAATACAAAACCCTTCTTCGATCGCATCAGCGCCCACATCGTTTCTCATCTCATTCTTGTCTCCTTGTTCTCACCTGGCTCTGCTTCCTCCGCTCCCCGTCTACTTTCCATGCACTCCAATCCCAGCGGCCCTCGGGCTTACAGTGTAGCTCGGGCAGAATCACCACCCCTGAACCAAGATGGCGGTCATCTGCCCAACAGACGATGCTCCGTGGATAGGGACTGGCCCACACGCCTGTTCTAGGACCCCCCGCCAGGTTTCCTGGACTCTGCTCCCTTCACCGTGCCAATGGTGTGGACATAGTTCCCTCCTGGAAGCAGAATCTTATGGCTCAGCCAATTCTTCCCGAGAGTCAGTTCTGCGGTGAGCGAGATGCTGTTGACGCTGCACGTAGCACAGAACAGCGCGAGCCTGGTTCTACACTGAGAGGGAGGGGGTAGACATGGATGCGTGTCTATGTCCCGGGGTAGGACAGAGGAGGGCGCCTGGACCAGACGTGGAGCTCAGGGCACGTGGCATCCAGAGGAAGTGACAGGTTTCTAGCTGCGAAGACACACGGGGAGGCCCGTAGTCAAGCCGGTTGGAGCAGCGAGTGACCTCATCTCCTTCGTAAATACATGGCTCTTGAGTTCTGCTTCAGCCTTTGCTAACCGTAATGGCGCTCACCCCAGCCTTAACTCTTTGAACTAAGCTCCTGGTTCCTGTCCTTCCTAAGCTGGGTCCCCCAGAAACACTCCTAGCAGCAACTTGGCTATGTCCTCTACTCCAGAACACTGACCCGCACCTAATCCTGAAAAAGGTCCACCTTTTCCAGGTGAAGCATTTTTGCTAAGCGGTCACACTTGAGCAGCCATTTGGCAAGAACAGCGATGGTCCCCTCGATCAGCTTCCACTGATTCCTATGCACATCAGCTGTTCCTCATTGCAGGTATTCCACGCTCGCCTTTTGCAGCGCGTCGCTTATGAAGGAGAGAGCAGAACATCCACATTTAAATGCCTATTTTCTACAGTCAGCATTTGAAGTTTCAATTGAGTCCCCAAGAAAATTGGTCCAAAAGGGTCCTCTTACTCTTCATTAACTACAAAATGAATCAAAGAATCTCCTCCTTTTGTGCCCCCCCCACCCCCACGGAGGGGCTTCTTGGGAGGTATGTTAGTCTATTCATATGTTAATTTAATAGAGCCCTCAATCTTTTCACCGAGGCCCTGTACAATGAGAGGGGACCCTGCATATTTCAAAAGAGCAGCATATGCTCCTTAAGGTGAACGTGCAATCTAACACTGCGGGGGGGAAATACGGCACATTATGCTGTGCCCCTTTGGCCAGCGAGTTTACAAGCAACATTTGGAAACGGATGGCATTTTGCTGTCTAGAGAGGGAATTTGACAATTAACCAGGATTTTTTTTTTTTTTTTAAATTGAGATTCGGGTCCTCTACTTTACCTTTAAAATAAATAAATAAATAATAAGAAAATTTCAATTCCTGGAAAAGCCCCAGACTGAAGTGCCTTCCCTGAAGCTGTTTTTAACTGCTCTTTCCAAAAGGAGTTGTCCTCAGAAAAAACTCTGAGCTGGCAGGGAAGTGGACAGTGTATATAACTTAATATCTGAAATCGCTCTCTCATTCTCTCTCTTTTTCATTATGAAGCCCACTGCGTCCTATCACAAGAGTGCTTAATGTTTAGGTTATAATTTCAGATATGCAAATGATTCATTAGTCGAGTATTCGATAATCATATTTCAAAAAACTTCTGATAGACATTAATTGCTTCTTCTGGAATTATATTCTAGTGCTCAGTAATGACAAACTGTGTATTAATTTCACATGTATTAGAAATAATGATTAAAGTAAAATCTATTTGATGTAATGACCATTAGTTCAGAGCTGTTGAACGATGTTTCCTGGCTTCAAATGAATAATAATGGCCCATTTTTCATCAGACAGATGTTCCATCTTATTGTAAAAAGAAGTTACGTCATTGAAATAGAAAATGTAAAAGAGTCAGAATATACTATATCACTAAGCTTGATTAGTTAAATTGAACAATTAATGTCTGACAAGAATTAGCATTTGCAGTGCATTTGCGATGCGCTGTTTTTATCATATTTTCTATGGGAACAACTCTGAAGAATGTTTTACGCAGAAACATTAAAAAATCCAAGGAGCAATCCACAATAACATGGCTCAGGCTTACATGGATGATGGGACCACACAGTGTCAAACCGTTAGTTTTGGTCAACATTTTATAACATTTTAATTTGAGAAGCAACCATCAACAGTAGCTGCCTCCTGGGTGGATGTCTGGGAGTGTGAAGGAAGCTACTTATTTTAGACTTAATTTTTTACCACTTCAAAAAAAATCTTGCATTGTGTACCATCTGCACACATTACCTATTTTTAAACAACTTCAGTGTAATAAATGAAAACAGCTTGTCATTGTATATCAACGTGGTTAGGTGGCATTAGAGACTAGCCTACACAGTCAGACACAAGACACACACACTTGTACACACTCATGCGTGCGCATGCGCATGCCCCCACTCTGCACACAGATCATTTACTAATTCTCAGGCCTTGTGCAGATTGCTTGCCTTTTCTAAATGAGGAGAACCTCCTTCATGGGCTTGATAGAATTTAAATGGCTTTTGGTATAGCACCTGGCAGATGGTAAGTGTTCAGTAAGTTGTTGTCTAGCATTACTATTTTATATCATACTAAAACAAGCCCTAGCTAATAGAGTTGAACATCTATTACTCTTCTTTTCATAGTACCACCACTATAATTATAGCTTCTCCATGGTCAAATCTTATTTTACTGTATGTAAAATTGCATTTACTTTTCAAAGAAAATGCTACAGAGAGCAGAAATTTCATGCTTGAGACAATCTGTTTCTGGATATTTCTAGAAAATTCTATCATTCTCCTCTTCTGTTACTGCACATTCACTGGGCATCGAGACTCGATGTTGGAGCGTGGCATTTTGGAGTTCTTTGATATCCCCGACAAAGAAGTGTTCGGGAGTCATGAAGTTGTGGAATATCTGTGAGGATAGAGGTAGAGATCTTTCCTGAGGTTGCTTTTACTGGCCGTGCAAGTGACTACTCACAAAAGCATCGAAGCTGGCACATCCTTTCAGGGCAAATGTTTAAAAGTTAGTATTTACATGTGGCTGCTATTTTTAAGAAGTTATAACCCATCACGCTCTGCTGAAAAAAGAAGTGAAAAAGATCCATTTTTTTTCTCCCCCTCCCCCCTCTTCTTGCCACCACAAACTTTTCCCGGGTATCTCCTAAATACCAGGCACTGCTCGGAGTGCTGAGTACACACAAAATATTAGAAATCGTCTATCCAATTTTTCTGCCAATGGAAGAATTTATTTCTGTCTCAAAGTGACCTCGCTACAGCTTTAACCCTTCCAGCCACAGGCACCTCACTGCTTCCTGAACAATTCCTTTCCTCTGCTGCATAAATCTAACTTGAGAAAGAGCGTTCTATACAGTTTTTGTTTTTTAAAATATTTTTTATTGAAAATTTTTTACAACATTGGTCATATTTGTCTATTGTTCATCTCCTTAGGAGTGATCCTTCCCACTCCCCTTCCCTCACCCCTCCCTCACCCCTGGCCGCTCGAACTTCCCTCTCGCTGCCAGTTGTTGGTCAGTGTTTGGTGTTTGGGCCTTTGGTGTCTTCCTTTTCTTTTCTGGGCTAGTGCCCTTTTCCTGGGTGCGGACCTGCTTTCCTGGGACGTGGCAGATGGTGCGGCTTAAATTCTCAGGCCAGACTTTGCTGTGGGGAGCCAGAACCGAGCAAGTTTGGAACCTCTTGCGGGGCCTTTATTGTGGTGTTTCCTGTGGTGGAACCTCTATTGTGGTGTTTCCTGTGGTGTTGGAGACCATCTCCTTTTGTCAGGGTCCTTATCCTCCCCGGATAAGTGCCTCCTCATTCTTCCTGGCTGTTTCCTCCATTCCGATTTCTGTCCCATTTTGGTGCTTCCTCACCTGATAGTTCTGGCCTCTGCCACTGGGAACCTGTCTCCCAGCCATTGTCTGTAGAAGAGTTCCCCGCTGGGGACAGACATCAGCAGATGGTGGGACCAGCTCCTCTCCTCTCTCGTGGTTTGCAGTCCTGCCATGGGACTGCAGCCAGATCTCTGTGGCTTTCTTCCCCCTGTGGTGAAAGAGGGTGCCTCGTTCATGTTGAAGGTGTCTTCGAATCAGGAATTTGGCTCCCAGCACCTGGCAACGCTGTGGGTATAGTTCTGCGACAGGTCATCACTATAGTTGGTCTCATAGTCTTGTGGTTCTGACCTCGCTCTTTTTGGGTCCTGCCCAGGTGATGGGCGTGTCCAGGGCCTTTACTTACTCTTCTCACATCCTGTGTATCTGTAGCTGGATTGCTGTTTTCCTTGTTCCCGGTGAGGACTGACTGAAGTAGGAGTAAACCAGAGAGGGTGTCCCTCCCAGCTGCCCACGCCCTGGCAGATGATGGCCTTTCACTCTGGAACTGCTGCAGAGCAAGCCTCCCACTCCCTCCTCTCCCCCACCAGTCCTCCATCACTTCCACCACCAGTCCCCCACTCCCACCACCCCCCACCATTCTCCTCAGACCCAAGCTGAGCTACCAGGTTGCCTTCCACCCCTTCCACCCCCTGATCCTGGAGGGGACTGGTGCCGGGCTGGGACTACCTCAAGGCAGGGTTTCCCAATATTCTATATTTTTATTTTTTAATATTTATTTATTTAATTTTTTCTTGAGACCAGATCTTACTGTTTTTGCCCATGGTACCGCAGGCTCATGTTGCCCAGGGTACCACAGACTCAAGCAATCCCCAGCCTCAGCTTCTCAAGTAACTGGGATTACAGGTGCATACCACCACACCCAGCTAATTTTTTGGAACTACATTGCCCCGGATGGGACTTGAACCGCGATTCCCCGGTCCCCGCTGTGGCTTCCTAGGCTGTCGCTTACAGGCACGCGCCATCGTGCTCGGCCTCATTCTCTATTTTCATTATGAACTATAAATCGATGTCACTACGGCTTCCACAGTTAGGCACATTGCTGTTATTGTCCCAGCTTTTCTCTTACATGGGAAACTGTTCCTTCTCATTAGCTGCAACGCTGGAATTAGAACCCAGGCTCCCTTCTCCTGCTCCAGTGCTCTTTAGAGGTCCTTTTAAATAGAAATCTCTTTCAGCCCGAGTTGGCTCTCAGACGCTGTGGAAGCCACTGAGTTTGTCAAAGCTGACTATGCTGAGGACTTCATTTTGAATACAAAGGCAAAAATTCCAAGAGCGCTTCCCAGGCAAGGGCCATGCATCCTGGTCAGCGTCCCTGCAATGAAGCAAGTCATCCTCATGTGACTATTGTGCCGAGGACAAGAGGCCTCCTAGCCTGTGTTCTCGAGGCGCGCTGGTCAAAAGTGCTTTCCCTCGGCTCTCAGTTTGGCACTTAGACGCAAGCCACGTTTCCCCCATCGTCTGCCCAGTTCCTCAGCAAGTGGCAACATTTACCACCAAGTAATTCGAGTGTCTTCATGTTCCTTGGGGAGGAAGTCCTTGACCCAGGTACCTTGTCATCTTGCCAGGTAGACACCTTGTTGTAGACATGTGCAACTTCTGAAACAGCTGTTGAGGTCCGAGTCTGGGGCATCTTTGACAAAGTCAAATGTAAGCCAGTCAGAGAAGTCGCTCTTGTTTCTAGAAAGGCCTGAGGACTCGGCCCCGAATAGGGACAAGTGTTTCATTTCAGTGGCCACTGGGACTGGCTCTGGGTTGGGCAGGAGGGGGCAGCAGAGAGCTGACTTATTAAAATGTCAGCTGCCGGGGGGGAGGGGGGGAGATGCAGAGGGGGCAAGGACAGAGAGATTCCTGAACTGAGGGGGTAGGAGATTGTCTGACAAAGAGCAGAAGAGGTAAGAGGGGAGTAAGAGGCCTAGTGAAGGGGGTATAGGGTCTGGGGGAGACAGTGGCAGAGAGGGAGTCTTCTGGAGGGCTTGTTCAGCAACTGTACCATCAGAGACCACCCAACTTAGGAAATACCCGTGAGCTTGTTGGAGTCAAGCAGACGGCTTTATGAAAAGCTGGCACAAAATGATGCTCCGGCTTGGGTAGGTTGGCATCTCTGAGCCTGGTATCCTATGTATTAAAGGGGAGGCGCAATAATACCTCATAATGCTGCTATGAGATAATTCTGGTCTATATGGAATAACTTCAACATGTGGCAATAACAGTAACTACCTGCTGCTCTTCAAAAGACCACCCACCCTTGATGAAATGTGGACTTGAGAAGCCACTAGTTGAAGAGGCCGGCCAGTGGCCCTCCCTGCACCCTGTTGGAGCCTTGGATTGGCCTATAAACTTGCACTACTATGTTGCCTCTCTTCCGGATGTTTTGGATCATTTCAGAATCTGAAGAGAAATTGCTGTTATGAGTGTAAACATGTTAATGCTCACATGGTCCCTAACGTTCTCTCCCAGACTAACTTCCCCTGGAAGTTGAACAAGAACTCCTTCCTGGAACTTGAGAGCAAAATGTGTGGTTTGTAAAATGGGTTCAGCCTTCTGAGGAGAGGCGATCAGCCCTTTGCAGGGATCCTGGGTGAGCGAATACACTGGAAATACCGGGAAATAAACTGGAGTAACCCCTCAGCTCAGCCCACAGCAGGGAGCCCCTGGATTTTCAGGCACACCTCCAAAGGTAATTTTCTTCTTATGTGCCCTCCCGGCCCTCAGCTGCATTGCTAGTGCAAACACTCCTGAATTGGATAATGAAATCAAAATAATACACACAGGAGTTAAGGCCTTGGACGCAGTGGTGAAGGAAGGAGGTTGAGAAAGTAGCAAGGGGAAATGAGAGGCTGGGAGCCCTGATGCGGACCTCGCTAAACCACCAGTTCTCCTCAAGACTGGCCCAAATCCAGGGCTTTGTGCACTCCACAGTAACTTGTTTTCAGCGTCCTCAAATTCAAAAGCATTAGAGGTGGTCACCTCTACTGCGACAGATGTTTAAGGAGAACCCTGATAGAAGAACACACGTAGCAGCCAGTGTAGAATTAATGTAGCTTGAGGAAATATGTGACCTGTGGAGAGGATTTTGAACAGCAAGACCCGAGCATAACTGTTAGGCAACCTCCTTCCTTCACCACTGCATCCAAGGCCTTAACTCCTGTGTGTATTATTTTGATTTCATTATCCAATTCAGGAGTGTTTGCACTAGCAATGCAGCTGGGGGCTGGAAGGGCACATAAGAACAAAATTACCTCTGGGGGTGTGCCTGAAAATCCAGGGGCTCCCTGCTATGGAGCCTGTGCTTGAGGGATGATCGGAAATTTGTTTCCTCCTCCAAGCATAGCAACACAAAGTTCTGGGCATTCTTAGGAGGGAGGCTGAGGCATCTGCAGAACCAAGGAGAGATGTGGGTTCCTACTAGGAAGTTCCAGTACTTTCTTTCCACAAAACACACAAACAGCAATTCCTAGGGATGCAAGTTCAATCGCACTTCATTCATCGATGCATCCTAGTTATCAGACTGGGTTTGCTTCCCCGTAATGCAGGATTTGCTTGTTATTGATGTAACTAAACGCTACTAATATAGGACAGTCAGAAAAGCTTTAGTTTCAACTGTTTTTGCTTTTCTTATACCTAAAATGTGCTCTCGCTCTCTCTACATATATATGTATATATGTATATAGATGTGTGAGAGAGAATATATAAATGTAGAGTGGAGAAGAATATCATGTTAAAACTCCCGACACACCAGGAGCTTACAGTGCTGTTTTAAATCTTTTCATTTCTAGTACTTTCGGATAGAAACAAACTAATAGCACGGTTGCACCTGTGTTTGATTTGCGGCAGGCCATTGCTATATTTTTTCTGAGCTTGATGAGATCGACTGAAGCTACACACTTTATCGCATCCTGAATCAGATTAAGTTCTAGTCTGTTCAACCACAGGCCTTGTTGTTATAACCAGAGAGCTTCATCTGTGGTCTTCACCTGCCTTTCTGCCGAAGGGACGCTGTGAGGCCCATGAGCTCCAGCTTTGGCATCACCAATGTCTGCTTTCTTTAGCCCTTAAACATGTTCTTCCATCAGCGAGCATTTATTGAGCACCCCCTGTGTACCCAGCAGGTTGCTAGACACCACAGCAAGGGATTCAGAGGTTAAGCTCTTCTACCGGCTGTGACCGAGCAGCTGCCTCTTAGCCCATCTCCGTTTCCTACTTACCCTGTCTTTTGAAAATGTGAAAAACAAAAACAAAAAACATGCAGCGGTCAAGGACACAAGTGTTGCGAACCTGAAACATTTAGGGTGGGACACGTGACAGGGGAGTCAGCAGATGCCGACTGGTTCGAATCCACGTTCTGAGTGCTCCAGAGGTCAGAGGTCAGAGGTGTGGATGCCGGAGATGTGCTCTGGGAAGGCCCTGGGAGGAGATGGCACTGCAGCGCATTCTTGCAGATGGGGAAACTTTAACCAGGGACAGGGCAGGAGGGGGTTATGCCAAGGGGGGAGAGGACTGTGAGCCAAGGCCAGGAAGCAGCGCTGTGCCTGCCTGCAGCAGCCCAGCAAGCTGGCAGGCCCGCCACAGAGAGCCTCTTTGCTGCTTCACAGTCAGGGCTGGCTGTGGAGGCAGCGAGTGAGTGGCAAGTTCCCGCCTGAGCCGTGGTGGGTTTCTCAGCTCTTCCTGCTCATGGTCTTTCTCGTAGCCCTCACTCTTGGTGTTCACATGGCAGAGGACGATGGGCTGGTGCTTATGAGAGTCTTCAGTGCGGTCAGTTACCTCGTAGGGCTCGGCTGATCCTCCCAACCAGCCACCACCCCAAATGCAGTGGTAAGCTTGCTGGCCAGCGGCGCTGGGACTGGCTAGAGCTTCAGTTTGAAGAGGTGGTCAGAGCCAGATTGTGAAGATTTCAATAGCTTGTCAGAGTTTAGATGATGACAGCTCATGTTTATGACACTTTCTACTTTAGCAGAGTGTTCTTCTTTCTTCTGTCACCCTTTATCCTCGGAAGAACTCTAGAAGGTAGTCAAGGAAGATATTTTGAAATTCTTCTAAATGGGGAAGTTGATGTCTTAGCTCCCAGAACTAACGCTTCTTAGAGGCTCACAGGCAAATTGAAGGAGGCCAATACGTAAATAACTCATTTTAGCAAGTACTATACTCAAAGCCCCTCAAAGAAGTGAACTCTGTGGGAATACAATGGCCTAGAATTGCACTGTATCGTGTGAGGGTGGCAAGTTTCCAGGTAACATTGCGGAGATGCCAACTCAAGGCAGATCTTCAAATGAGCCGTACATGCAAACTCAGCAGAGAGGGAGAAGATGGATGTGAGTCAGTGGGATCAAAATCAGGAAAACCAGACAAGGAAAGAAAGCTATAAGCAGGAGGACAGGGCGATACACTTTTTTTAAGTTGCTGATGAACTCTACCCAACATCTCTCAGACCCCATTTCCTGCCCTGCTGAAATAGCTGGTATTTCCCTACATTTGCCCAACTAAAGCATTGATGTACTCTAGAGAACACGTTTTTCCAGTTTGACTTGAGCAATCTAGCATCAAAGACATTTCCAGAAAGACCCGAGTTGTTTTTCTTGGTTTGGAGGAGTCTCCAGTTTGTATGTTAAAGTAAACTGGATTCCAGAAAGTCAGGTATTTCCAAGATAACCCTTCCATAAAGCTTACATATTTGCATACCTTTCAAGGCTGGCATCCCATACCCACCATCCTCTATGTCTGTGGGGATTTTTAGACCAAATGATTGGACTAATTCTACAATAAAGAAAGCAAGTTCGTTAGTAAATTGAGGTTCATGGGTACACCAGAGGATTTGCTGCTCCCATTCATGCTGCAATGTAGTCCTCAGTCTTAGAGCTCTGATGTAGGCGCTTACCTTGGAACTGAAGCAATGATAGTCTCGGGGACTCCAGGTGATTGCGTAGACCCAGCTCTGAGGCAACCGGCTCAGAGGAATCAGTAATCCATGAGATCCTCCCTATTGGGCTGGGCGTGTTTCTAGCACCCCAAAAGTTGGCTTTGCTTCCTTTTGGCCTTTGGCCTTTCCTGGTTCAAGTTCCATGATATGAACCAATGGGAAACTTAAATCCTCTCTTCCGTGCCACTTTTCTGTCAACCACGTTGCTGGTCTCAAATGCTACCTCATGCAATAGTCCCCGGTCAGGGACCGTGTGTAACTCCTCAGCTCATGATGAAACATTTTCAGATGCAGTAGGGGCAACAGCACTTCCCCATCTCCTCTGTGATTGTGCAGCAGATCTGCGACCATGAGGGCCTTGGACTTACCAGTAAAGTTTATTCCTTTGCATCTATTGCATGTAACAAGGGTTCTTCAGTTCTTCTACTACTGAAGGCTACTCTGTTATCCCCATGAAACGTTAATCGTTAATCGCTTGAAACAACTCTGGGGGATTCAGGTCCCTGCATGGTTAGACCGTGGCGATGGTTCAGCCTCATCTTCCACAGCAGCTGGTTCAGAGGGGATGCTTTAAGGTCTTGGAGTTAGCCATATCTTTTATGTCTTTTTTTTTTTTTTGAGACTAGGTCTCACCATTTTTGCCTGTGGAACCACAGGCTCATGTTGCCTGGGGTACCACGGACTCAAGCAATCCCCAGCCTCAGCTTCCCAGGTAGCTGGGATTATAGGCGCGCGCCACCACGCCTAGCTAGTTTTTGGGACTAGGTCTCGCTGTGTTGCCCCGAGTGGGACTCGAACCACGATCCCTAGTCCCAGCCACTTCATAGGCTGAAGCTTATGAGCCACCATGCCTCACTTTCTTTTATGAGTCTTAATGACTTATCTTGTTCCTCCATCATTCTAAGCTCCTTCCCTTGGACGAGGTCTTTGTACTTGCTGTTCCCTTCGTCTGAAAAATTCTTTCATTCCATCCTCCAATGGCTGACGCTTTACCATCATTCAGGATCTGCTTAGAAGATCTTCCTTTGCCTACCTGCACAGATCTAGCTCCCACCCCATATCAATGACATCACCACTTTCTTTGCAGTTTTCCACTTAACATCTTTTCATATTGTTTATAGTTCATTAAACCTATATACATATTTCTTCTTTTTCTTTGTACAGTGTAACTTCTGTGAGGTCAGCAACTTTAATGGAACCTACTATGTGCCTTGCATAGTAGGCATTCAGTCCCTATTTTCAAAATGTGCAATTATTGCAATGATTATTTTCATTAGTGCTATCAACTGGGCTGAAAGTGAAAGTGGGTAAAAAAGAGACTTTCTGACTTTAACTTAACTGTTTACTCCTATCCGCCTGCTTCTCTCTCCAAAGCAGGCTACAAGCAGTTCCTTTGCAATTACCTTTAACCTTAACTGGATACTCTTATTTGCCTGCTACTCTCTACAAAGCAGGCTACACACTCTTCATTAGCATTTTCACTGATCACCTTTACCATTGATATGCAAAAGCCAGCCAACTGCTCTCTGCTTTCAGCTCCAAAAACTGCAAAAAAGAAAAACTT
>PVHY01016008.1:0-34513 GCA_004024945.1 Uropsilus gracilis
TCAGAGCTTATATAAATTTTAATTTATTCAGGAGCAAAGACTATTCAGAGTTTATATAAATTTTAATCTATTCAGGAGACTTGGTTAGTCATAAAGTGTGGAAAGTATTTTTTGAGTACTAGATTGTCATTAATTAAGAAGGAATAATCTTTGAATGTGAGAGTACTTTTTTCTTAAGCTAACTCTGTAGATGACTGACAAAAATAAGGAAATATAAGTATCTTAGATTCATTTTAAGCTCATCATTACAAAATGGAATTTTTCCAAAGTAAGCATTTATACTACCATTTTGAGGAAATCTAATATTGAACTTTGTATGAATGTACATTAATTTAATCCACATGTGCCTATGTTTAGCAACCAAGTAGAAAATTAATATATCTATCACTTCTATAGTGATAAAGTGTCAGAATTCTTCACAATGCAAACCCTTCTTAACTAAATCATGGTTAAGATAATAGTTCATATATTGAAAGGCTTAAACTTAAGAGAATAAAGAGCTTAATAATGAAAGTTAATGGATAACTATCTACTTAAACTGTATATTCAGAAAGACTGTGTTTCATTGGGGAGCTTTCACTAGCTTGATGAATGAGAATCTCTTGTCCAGTACATAAGAAAAAAACCTGGTTAGCTGCACAAGTGAGGCCAGCTCACTGATCAGAACAATACTAGAAAAGTCAGAAGATGTTGGAATCGTACTTCATCTCCATACTTGGACTATGACCTTGACACATGGTCATTTTTTTTTCTTTATTGGAATATAGCCATTGGTAGTGTTTTTCTTGTTTAATTAAATGTTTGAAAAAAGAAATACATTTCTCACTGTAAGATGAAAAATGTCTATAAGTGTAAAACCTCCAGTTATTCACTCATCTACTTCTCTTTGTATCTTAGAACTTAATGAAGTAATGAACACATTTAATAAAACAAATAATTTGGTCTTTCACTTTGAGAGTCAGTCTTACTGACTTTTGGAGTTAGGCCACATAATTTTCAAGTGATGCCCTTTGTTCCATTGGGCAATCTATCACCTACCTGTATGGAATTCTCTGAAAATTCATTAACCTGAATGAACTGAATGAACCTGAAGGAACTGAGTAGTGTATCTGACACAGGTGCCCAGCTTTGCCTTTGATGTGTGCTAAATAAGCATGTGTGAAAGAGTAAGAAATTAGCATTTTTGAGGCCAAAATATATACACAAAAAAATGGACAAAGTTTTACTTAAAGGTAGAACTGGAGGAAAAGAACATGACCATATTGAAAGAAAACAGCCATTAGTTATTTTGGAAATCTGGCAAGTGGGATCAAACTGCTCTTCACACACTATAGGAGTAGAATAGTGAGTCAGCAAGACAATAAATATGAGACTGTATCTGGTTTTCCAGTCATTCAAGGACACACACACACACATGCACAACATGTGTCCATATGTGTGAGTACACACAACCTCACTTCTCTGATTTTCCTCCTGAATAAAACTACTTAGAAATGAGGGAACAATATCATAAAAGAAAGAACTAAGTCACTATGCTCCAATTTTTTAGACATTCTTTAAAAAAAAACTGTTGGTGGAAGTGAAGCAATAAACAATACAGAGTAAGTGCACAGTGGGAGAGATAGTGGCAATAGCAGACAGTCATGATTATGATCTCTGATGATATGTGAGATGGTACACATAACAAATTCATGTATATCAATAACTGTAACTTTGTTTCTATTTAAGTGTTTTTATATTTTAATACAGAAGAACAGAAATAAAATTATCTCAGAGACCTTTTCAATGTATAAATTTCTGTCTAAGTTGCACAAATGTCACATAGATAGAATGCTAAAGTGGGAGAGCACCTCTTTGTCTTCTCTCATTCATATGAGATGCCATCATCCTGCCTGGTAATTGGCCAGCAAACCTTCAAATTAATACCAAATCATCCCATGTTGTTTTCCATCTAACCCTTTTATATCCCACTATTCTATGGTATACTTGTGTTCATGGGAATTATCTTGCCATGGTCCATTTCCCTGAGAGATTTGGGGGACAGGCAGAAATCTCAGTGAGGTTGGCTCAGCTTTATTAGTCTCAACTTGCTCTTCAAACAGTAGTGGATTGTCAAGGGCTCCCAGAGGGTATCTTCTTTCTGAGAATTCCCAGTGCAGTCTTACTCTCTGTAAGACCCACTAGTATCCAAAATTTCTCATTTTTCTCCTTTCTCTTCCTTTTCCATCAGAATGAGACTGGCTTTTCTGCTTGGATGATTTCAGCAAATGGAAATAGATTGAACTGGGTCTTTTGAGACCACTATAGTGACAGAGATAATAGAAGTCTAGCCAATAATAGCTGAAAATTTCCTAATTTGTCTTTTCAGTTTACATCAGGGACCAAAGCTTGTGAAAATAAAATCTCAGCATAGAATTATCTTTTCCTGTCTTCTTATCTGTTGAATTTCTTAGGGCTAAGAACATAGAAAAGTCTAGATGTTTTAATTTGGAGACAATGGGTAGGTAGAAAAAAACAAAGAAATAATTATAGGAGGGAGAGGAAGTGAAACAAAAAAGAGAGAGAGATTTCTCTGCCACATAAGTGAGACCTACAGCCATCAAGCTAATGGATATTCAGAATATTAAATTACAGATTACTGTGAATACTGAAATGTTGTACTATTCTTCAGTGGGAACCCTGAGATACAGCTAAGGAAAAGACACATCATTTTTTATCCATTTTTTATGACTCGATAATGACTATCTTGGGTTGCTTACAATTCAGTGAATGCTGAAAATTTCCTGTTAATAAGAAATTTGAAATGTTATTTAGCAGTGAATCAAATAGTTCAGAAGTCCTAAATTGTCAGAGACTTTCTCATTAATAGCCATATGAAATAAAGTTAGTCCTTACTTAAAAAAACTCTGAAGCATGAAACAAATGTAGATTGGGTATATACTGGTATAAGATGTACATATAAAACCAATAAAATAAAAAGGCATATAGATATTTCATATCTGATTTTCTGTTTTACATAAAGATAAGGCAATGAATATTTATGGTGGATATTTACTGAAATTGAAAACAAATAAATGCATGTTATATAAGTAAGGGGTCTCAATCTAGACTGGTAAAAACTTGTGCATATGATATCCAGTAAAGCAAGCTACTAAATAGTGGTTGCATGCAGGTAGTTGGTGTTCCTTGTCTAAAAACTTGTTAAAAGATGTAAGGTAGTGTTAGGAATCTAATTCTACCAATACAGGAAACAGAATAAAATTGTAGGAGCAAGGTAGAATTGTTGTAACATACATTGTATTAGTATCTAACAATTATAATGTGTTCTTTATTCATTATATATCATTAATTTCTATGAGAGATGCATTTTTTACTTTTTATCTTAAAAGTTGTTATTAGCCATTTTGCTGCTTACATATTTATGTATATATGCATATATATGTGTGTGTGTATATATATGTGTATATGTGTATGTATGCATGTATGTGTATGTGTATGTATGTGTATGCATGTGTATGTATGTGTATGTATGTATGTGTATGTATATATATATATATACATATACACATTACATCCTCATTGTATTCCGTTAGGTTCTCCCTCCACCTTATCACCCATGAGCCTTCATCTTGATTTTCTTATGCTATCCCCCTCCCTAGTTGCTTGCCCAATTCTGTTGTTTCCTTATGTTGACTTTTTCTTAAGAAATAAACCAACACAAGTGCATCACACCAAGTGCAAAAACCAACTCAAAATGGATAAAAGACTTGACTGCAAGACTTGAAACCATAAAATACAGAGAGGGATATTTGGACAAAGCACTTCAGAACTTACACTTCAGAACCCTCTTTCAGGACCCATCTACAGATTCTAAAATAATGAAGGAAAACATAATCAGCTGGTACTACATCACTTAAAAAGCTTCTGCACAGCAACAGAGACAGTAACCAAAACAAAATGAAACCTGACTGAATGGGAAACAATGTTTGCCCTCCATACAAGTGATGTGTCTGATAGTAAAGATCCATAAAGAACTCACACAATTTAACAAAAACAAAGCAAAAAGTCCAGACAAAAAATGGGAGAACTAAAAAGAATCTTCTCCAAAGAGGAAATACACATGGCCAATAGACGTATGAAAAATGTCAACATCACCAATAATCAGGGACATGCAAATCAACAATCAACAGCATGAGATACCACCTTGTCCCATAAGAATGGCCCATATCAAAAAAAAAAAAGAAAAAAAAAAAAAGGCAACAAGAAGTGCTGGCATGGATGTGGAAAGGAACACTTTCACACTATTGGTGAGATATGTTATTTTAAACTTTATTTTTAGCTGAGGAACTTATGGTACTGAATATTCCTTCTGAAGCCATGACCCCAACATGGGCAGTGTTCATGTAATTTAGGCATTGCCATTAGCTGTGTCTGAAAAACACAGAGAAGAAAGATGGCCTCAATGGGGTAACAGTACTGTCTTATTTTACTGTGTTGCAAATCCAGGGTGGGGAAGAGAAAATGAATCACCAAGAGGGTGTATAGAGGGAAATTGAACCCTCTGCTTTTCAGGAGGAGAGGAGAGAGAGAGGGGAAAAAAGGGATATAAAGAGATGAACAGAGACAGGGAGAGAGAGAGACTTTTGGGGAGAGGAGAGACATTAGAATGGCAAGCCAGTAAAGAGTATCCTGAGTGATCAGGCTGGGCAGAAGGCCCCTGGAAGAGTGAGCTGGTAGTTGCAAGGAGTGGTGGGATAGTGGGCCGCAGAGAAGTAGCCAGTGTGGAGTCCAATGCCAGAATGGCAGGTCAGGGGTAACCAGGGAACCAAAGGCTGCTGAGGACAGGCCTGGTGAATTTGATCATGCACTGCCAAAGATGAACCTGGTTAAGGAAGTATGTGCGTGGCACCGCAGCAAGGTGAAATGGCTGGTACCTGGTGATAATCAGGGATTTGGAAAACTGATTTTGCATCATCATTTGTTGGAAAAGTGTGAGGAACCTTGAAGAAACAGAGCAGCTCAGAACGCTGGAGAGAAAAAAAGCAAAGAGAAGATAGGAAAGAAAGATTGAACTTTGAAGAGTGCCTGCCTCAGGTTTGAAAGGGCAAAGGGGCACCATCTTGGACATGTGTTTGCAACTATTGGACTAAATGGTACTTGGGGTAAAATAACTAGCCATTTGTGGCATTAAGGACTTTTCATTTTCCTGGTTACTTTTCCTTGTAAATAAAATCCTGTTGTTTATATTGCTTTGTGACTTTAGCAGCTGCTGTACACGCGGGTGGCACGAATTTGGTAAGAAGTTGAGCATCTGGATGAAAAAAATGTGGTATATATACACAATGGAATATTACTCATCAATCAAAAATGACAACTCTGACAAATTTATAACAACATGGATGTACTTAGAAGAAATCATGTTAGCAGAAATAAGTCATAAAGGAAAAGACGGAAGCCAAATGGTTTCACTAATATATGGGATATAGTGAAAAAATGAACAAAGGACTTGAGGAAAAGTCAAAACAAGCTAAGCACCAAACTGAAGTGCACAGCTTTGAGCAGGAGGGAAAAGGGGGGGGGGAGTGAGGGGACGGGGGTGGTAAACCCCTGGAATTACAATGTTGTGAAATTTATATATAAATAAATTAAAAATTTTTTTAAATGCTGCTATTTTCCTACAGCTTGCTGGTGAAGGCTTCTGCCCCATTTTGACCTGATATCACTTCTATATTGTAGAAGTTCCATTCCCCTTAAATATCATAAATATAAAGTTCATTAGCCTAAGCAAAGAAGTAGTAGGGCTTTAAAATATTATCTCCATTTAAGGAGAAAGAAGACATTTGTTCTGACCCAAATGATTGGAGATTGTTAATAAATTTATGTGTGTTTACTTGGAGTGATAAAAATGTTCATTTGTCTACTTGATCAAAATTTTCATATTGAAGAATATATTGTTTAGGTTTGTGTAGTTAGATTAATAATGCTCTAAGGACCCATCTAAAGGCTTTCTCTCTTCAATTTGCTGTTATCAGTCTGTACCTGAGATGGTAAAGAAATGTTACTAGAGAGCGACTAGGGTTTAGGGGAAAACAAAAATTTATTTCACTCTGCTGAAAAAATCCAGAATGAAAGAAAAGAATGAGGAAATCCAAAATGTGTGTTTGGGGTTATAGAATCCAAACACAAAATATTTTCAGTAAATGTAGTAAGTGGTACAGGAAAATTTGAAGTCAGACAGACTGAAATTTATGTTTATTGTGACCTTGGCGAAGTTGCTTGACTTCTCCAGTCCTCAGTTTCGTAATTTTACAAACAGAATTGCCTATGTAAGTTGCTAGGGAGATTAAAATGAGATAAATCCAACCTAAACATTGCTGGTAATTACTCAACATGAGACTATCTTTGTTTGAGCAAGATCATTCTGATGGTACCTAGGAAAATTGAGATTTTATCACCAAAACTCTAAGTCAGTAAGATATCTGTTGAGCATAAAATGTTCTTGTCTTGAGTCTCATGAGTTACAAAACACTGTGCTTTCTGTGGTCAAACAACCTAGGTTTGAATTCTCTCTCTGTCACTTACTTGCTGGTAACTTTAGAGAAGTTGCTTAATATCAACTATGCCTCAGTTTATTCATTTGTAAGATGTGTATAATACTACTTTTATGTATCCATATTGGAAAATGAAGCACATCATTAGAAATTTCTAGAATCATGACTTACACATAATTAGTACTCTATAGGTGTTTGCTAAACAAATAACTTCATTGTATATTTCAATTTAATCTCTAATAATGGCTCAGGCAGGATGGTTTTTTGAACTATATACTTTTTTTTACATTCTTTAACTTATGATACAAGTATATAGACTGCTATTTAAAATATTATAGAGGTAATCAGAGATATAAATTTTGGATATTTAGCAAATATATTTTAAGCTGATTGGCACTATTTCACAATGTTGTCCTGAAGCTACCTTTTTAGTAGAGTCACTAATTGATAAATACTTTTTACTTGAACTTTGATTGCTCTTATGTATTTAAGCTAAAGGAAAGCTAAGTAATCTTTGAATTCCTTACATATTCCCCAACCATATCTGGGGAATGAGCATGACCTCTTATATCCCCTTCCTATGAGTCTGAATTCATGCAGGAAGAGAGGAAGAAACCTGAAAAAAGTGCAGTTACCTTGATGTCAAGGATTGTGATTACCATCAGTAAAAGATAACAGAGTATTATGGAAATAGGTGATAAGAACTCCAAGTTAGTAATTTCCTCTGGTCTTCAAGAGTTCTGTCAGCTTAATCTGCAATCTGTTGCCAGCCAATCAAATTGCTCCCCAAATATGAGCTCCATTTTCCACACTGGATTTCAAGTGTTCCAGACTTTTTTCTGATCCCAGTGTATGATTAGATGTTGACTGAATGAGTCTCTCAGACAAGTGATGAGACACCTTGACAAGGTTATAGTCAGTAACTCAGACACTCTATCATGTACAATTTAGAGTTGGAAGGTGGTAGCTACATTTATTTCTGTTAAGTGATCATTGGTGATAAATGGCAGGGTTCATTTTCCAGTTTAACACTTTTGTGAGGGTGAATAATGGATAGCTAAAAGCCATCGAGATACCTTAACAAAAAAAGAATGAGTAGTGGGATTTAGCTTGCTCCATCAGTCTAAAATAATATCTCCTATTTTTACCTATTATTGCCACTTGCAGTGCTTCCCATTAATGAAACTTACTTTTGGCAACATCAAAATGTAGAAAAATCAGATCAGCTAAGGGATTATTAATTATCATTTCTGAGGAGTGTAAGTGTAGTCCCTTAATATATTTTGTTAAAAGCTATTATCCAAATTGAAAGTAAAATTAAAAAATGTATTTTTAGAATATCATTATAAGTGGAGACTTAAAATATAATGATGGAGAGACACTTTTAAAAGTAAACCAACATAGACCACACTGGCTCATGTGTAGCAAGTCAGAAGCAAGCATACAATAATGAATTCAGAAGCATATGCATATCCATCAAGAGTGAATAAGGCTTCTTTTAATTTCCTGAAAAATGACAGAAATTGACATTTAAAACTTTAATGGAAAGAAATGTAAAATATTTTATCCCTGCCTGACTCTTCTAATTGAGAGTCTATTGATTTGTGTTAATAGCTGTAACAATGATGCCCAAGGGTGGTTAAATGTAACTAACCCATTGATTTTAGAGCTCAACAAAATATGAGGTTTTAACCTACCTTTCCCTCTTGGCCATTCCTACTACTTGGTTTTGCTATTAATTTCATTATCAAAGTCAAGCTAAATTCCCTGGCTGTTAACATGTGTTAGAAAATGCAGCAAAGGAAAGGTTAGTGGTGCCCATCCCTTGATTGCTGAATGCTTGGGATCCTCCTACATGGCAGGATGATGCATTGCTCCCTGTGCTTGCCTTGCCACAATCATACTCTTCTACAACCCAGTATATAATTTTACAATCCTTCCCATTATTAGAACATTTTAATAAAGTTCAAATTTGTATAGCCTCAAAGCCATTAACATTTTGTAGCACATTCTGGGTGGCACATTCCTCATTCAGAAAAATGTCGGCAGAGGAACACTGTTCTGATATATTGCACTCTTTGGTTCATCATTTAAAACTTGAGACATCTACCAGCATATACATCTTATTTAAAGTGTCAAAGGAAGGCAAAAAAATGCATTGACTTAAACAGCCTTGTTACTTAAACTTCATGGATCACTGCATTCATCTTCTCTACTCAATATGTTAATCATTCTTCCTATTTTTCCCTCTATTCATTTCCTTTTGTATAGGGGTCATAGGAAGAGGAAAATATAAGTACCTTTAGAAAACAATGTTTAAATCCAGTTTCTTAAAAGTAATCAAAATAATTATTCCTCCACACATAAACAAGATATAGGCTATCTGCAGCCTTAGGAGCATTTTTGTTGCAGATTAATACACTTGCAAAATATTGATACAGCCTTTAGGTAGTTGTGGTTTTAAAAATATATATTTCCCACTATATTGAGAGGCCCAATGAAACTATGAAAGTTTGGAGCAAGGTTCTTTGAGTTTGAAAATTAATGTTGTTGGTCCTTTTGATGAATCTTTAGGAATTTGTTATGAGATAAATCACTAAATAATACAAATAGCATTAGGTTGAATGCAGGCTTAATATTCTACCTTAAAACACAGGTGAGTGTGGTTGGATGATGGTCATTGCCAAGTTGTGATGAAACAGGCTCTTTTGAACTATCACTTACCTGGAAAACTCATTAATAACAAAGATGCCCAAGACCCACATGTCAAAGAGTCTGCTTGTAAGTGATCTGGGATAGAGCTTTGACTTCTGCAATTTTATAAGCTTCATATATTACTTTTATAGACATTTAATTTAGAAAGTAGTGAGTTTAAGTGATTCTTCATTGCATTCCTGTTAAATACAAATGTCCCTTGGAGATACATGTTAGATTGAAATATACATTCTAATTAATTTCTGCCTGCCTAATAGAATGATTCAAGTACAGGAACAGTGTATGCTAATACAGTGGCTCAAGGTGGGCTAGGATAGTGTGTTCTGGGGTTGAGTGCAAGAATCCTTGATTTTTGGCATTTACTAATTTCTGTGGTGTAAGTCCTCCTACTATGGTAAATTTCAATCAAGTAGAATGTCACTTTTTGTCAACTGATGAGATCTGGTTCTTTCATACCATTGAGATTATGAGTAAGTATTTTTGGGAAAGAAGGTAGACTGAAGGTGTAGGTCAGGGCCAAAAGGGTGAGACTGAAGTCTGGATTATATTTAGGACTCCAAAAATATTTCATATGACACAAAGATTTTTGGACCTGATAAAGAAACAGAGGTAAAGAAGAAAACTCTTGAAGGTGTCTGAGGTTAGGTTTTAGGTTGATTAAAATGTGTAGGTGACCCATCCAAGAAATATCTTAGAGAGGAATCAATAAGCCACTGGTCTGAATCTTAATAGGTCCACAAAAAATTAAGTAGATTGATCAAGATGCAAAAGTTGAACAAAGAAGAGAGATGAAACTTTGGTCATAGAAAGGCATGAAAGAATAAAATGATTTATGGTAATGATTAAGTCCAAAAAGGACAATATTAGGGGTTCAAGTCCTAGTTGCCTTTTGCATTTACACAGCATTGGGAACAAAGGAGAACCTTAACAGTGTAGATCTGTATGGGTATTTAACACCATTAAAGTATAGAATTTTTTTTTTCAGTTTAACAATCAGAGAACTGAAAGAAGCATTATAACAGCGTTATTATATATTCTACAGGTAAATGGCATAATCCCGTATTTGTCTTGTTTCTTCTGAGTTTATTTGACAGCATAATCTCCCTCCAGTTCCATCCTTGCATAAAAGGCAAGAGTTTATCTATACATACCACATCTCCCTGATCACTAATTTGCCTTTGGGAACTTTGGTTATTTTCAAAGCCTGAATTCTGGAAATCAGTGTTGCAGTGAACATATAACAAACCCAAGAAATTTAGATTACCAGAGATAAGGAGAGGAGACTTACCTGGGGAGGAGTTTAAGAGGAATATGCTGGAAGATTTTTTGTTCATTTGTGGTAGGTGGTCTGATAGCATATACTTGATGGACATGAACCTATATCTCCAAATCACATGCAGTATTGTAAATCAATAATACTTCAATTTGAATTAATAAAGGATGAGTAGATATTTTTTATATTTTCCTTACATACAAGTTTATTCATCTAGTAATCTGATCAATTGCTTAAAAGACCAAGATAATCTGACCCAGACCTAAATTATTACTAATTCTCACTAGACTATCAGTAGTCTTATTTTTGCTTTAAAGTCTTTATGTAACATAAGAGTAGATAATACAATGGTGTATAATTTCAAATAAAAACCTAATCTTCACCTTAATAAAAAATACTTTTTATTAAATATAATTATATATTGTATGAAACAAATATATACTTAGAACTTAAAAAAATGGAATTTCTATTTTTCCTAACTAAAGTGAAGACTTCCAAATGTGAATTCAAGTAGTGTTGTATATGTTAACTTTCTCACATACACCATGAAAAATTTCATTTCTGATGTTGTCTACATGGAAGCCACTTTCTTATTCAAGATCTCTTGTAGTTTAATATTTGAGGATCCTTTTTCAAATATAACTGTATAAAAATGGCTACCAGCTTCCTGAAATATTACTAGCTTACAATTTCTCTGGCAATAGACAGAGATCTTCAATTCAAATGTTAGCCTTATCCTCACAGTGGCACACCCTGGTGTGATCATAAGTTTTGTCTTGTCTTCTCATTGTCATTTATAGAATAGGAAGCATAACTTCTGTTGGCACATCTTAACTCCTTTATCCCAAACAGAAAAATAATTAGTGATTGATTCAGTGACATCTAAGGAATACTATGAAAATTCAAGATACTACTGGAAAGACAACTGGTTTTCTTTTTCTTCAAATAACATAACTATATGAAAAACTAGCATAATATAAGGTAAGATAATATTTCAAGAAATAATTTGCCTTCCTGTTACAACAACAAGAACTTTATGTAATAAATTATAAAGAAAAGGTATAGAGTTGATTTGCACCCACAGAAACAAATTCTGAATGAATAACCTTATTATAAGTATATATTCATTTTCTTATTTGAATTTGTCCAAATGATTCTTCACACTGACACTCTTATTGCAATACAATCAAGAATAAGAATTTAGGGGAAGACAGTATTGTTTTTATTGGTTTTATGTGTGAGCTATATCCCCAAACCAGATTGCTTTGTGAAAGGTGATAAAGAGCATTGATATCACAGAATAAGTAGGAATGTGCTGATTATAACTTTCAGGCTCTAAGGTCTCATCAAAAGCCAAAGCCAATTTAAAAAAAATCTATCTTGAGATAGTAAGGCAGATTACTTTACCTCGTATACTCCAAAAACAGAATTTACTTCTCACAAATTTCTTCTACCACTTAATTTTAGACACATGCCAAATTTTAATAAGTAGTTACTAAATTATAACTTAATTTATAAATAAAAATAAATTCAGAATATATCTATTAAGGGTTAGAGTATAATGTAATCCTTGGTGTATAACAATTAAGCATTATTCATAAACAGTATATGCAAATTTTTATTAACCTGCTCATTATCATTAATAAAATAGTATGAAAAATAAAAACATTGGTCCATAAAAAGTATACAAATATCAAGAGAATTTGATTCTGAATTTCTTAACAAATAGAGATAATAAAAATGAAACATTGTTTTATTATTATCATCAGAAATTTAAAAGAAATAGAATATTTTCTCCTTGAATTCTCCTTGGAACATTAATTTTTATAGGGATGCTAAGTAACCTTCCATTTAAGATCCTCAGTGTTTTATGGTAAATATGATTTACACTTACATGATGAAGTCATAAGTAAGTGATGATGCAAAATTTCTATCAGTGGCTTTGTATTTTTTTGAGAGCCTACTGGTCAGCAGATGTCAAATTTGATAACAAGTATTAGAAAATTAGAAGATGATCTCTTGAATATTTTCGTACTGTTTGAAATCTCTCATTTGAAAGAAAGTCTACGTTGATGATCTTTCTACGGAAGATCCCATGTATGTAAGAATAGCATCTTTTGACCATGCTGTATGATAAAAATGATAGAACATCACTTTTTACCCAGATATATGAAATATATCTATACTTTTCTAGGTAAGATGAGAATATTTTTCTAAAACCCTTAGAATTAAACATACTAGTGAATTGTTATGCATGTTAATGGAAATAATGTATCAATCACATTGTTATAATAAAAATATTAAAATAAAGGTAGATTTAGAGACCTATTGCAAAAGTTCTCTATTATTATCCTCAGAAGTACATTAAATAAGCAATTTTTATGTCCAGAACAGCAAAATTGTCAATTAAATTAATGTCTTCAAAAACAGAATTTTTAAAGTTCAAAAAATGAGACATATCATTGTAAGTAGGGTATGCAGTCATTTAAGATATAGGACTTCTCTAGAAAAAATACATTTTAAAAAAACAACTATAGATAATGACTCTAATGTTCTTATATTCTAAATGATAATTTAAAAACTATAGCTCAGTTGTAGATAATTATTTAAAAGAAAAAGATGAAATTCCCAACTATTTAAAGCAGTAAAAATCTGCAAATTTCACAAAGTTTAAAACTTTCCTAGTGGCAAATTTCTAGAAGAGATGACTTACCAAAACAAAGTCTGGAAACTTTTTTTTTTTTAAGTCTCTTTAGATCTGTGCCAAATAAAGGAAACAGTATGACTCAACTTCAAAGTGCTAAATGACAATTTTTTATAGGATTAGCACTTTAAATACTGGTCACTAATAAATGGAGGCCACTGCCAAATAATAACAATAAATATGAGAAGAGCAACACATAATGAATGAATTATTTTAAGAATAACTCTGTGAGCTGATACTAAGTCAGCCATGATCAATTATCTTGCAAGAGTATATCAACACCTGTTTTCATGTTACTCTAACCTAAGCAACAACATGATTTATCAAAAAGTAAGAGTAAGCGAAGAATATGTTTTAAAATAAACAAGAGGTTCCAAACCCGAAATCCCATTCCTCTCACTGGAAATGCTGCATCAGACATTAGTATTACTCTATCGGTGTGCATTTGAAGCTTAAGGTGCATAATTGTGCATGGATGTAAACATATACCACAGATAACACTGGAACTTTGCCTTCAGAAAACCAGTGAAAACATGAATATTCGCAAATATCACAGTCTAGAATGAACAGTGAAGTTTTTTTCTGGGAAAAAAAGGAGAAAGTTTGGGGAATCTGTGGCTTCTGAGAAAGTGGAAGGAGAAAAAAAGGAAGGTAGGCAAGTGCTGGGTCTCTGCTTCTTCCCGTTAGAGGAGTCTTTGACATGAGTCTTTGCCTCTGAACAAGAACTTCTGGAAAAGAAACAACAGGTTTCAAGTGTGTTCTTGCTTAATTTATTGAGTTAGATTGAGTTCACTAAAAATTAAAATGTTAGCTAAAATATTTGACATTTAGTTGTTTTGGTATGAGCACTTAACTTAAAAAGTACACTGGACATTTCAGTTGTGAACAATTTTGGTATTGTATGGTATTTAAAAAATATGGTATAAAATATGGTATTTTGCTGAAATTTTACACAGTAAGGTACTTATGAAATTGAAAATTATAAATCTCCTATTTGGGGGGTACAATTCTAGATGGTAATAGACATGTCCTCAAAATTATTTTATTTTTAAAAAAATATAATCAATTATTTTTTTTATGTCTTGCTTTTCAACTTTACATATTATAGCATATTCTATCAATATAACTGTTCATTTTCAACTTGTTTGACACATGATAAAGATGAAGAAAAAATAACTACTTAGCCGAGAATCTCTAATAACTTGGGTCTATGATTTATTCTTTCTTTCTTTCTTTCTTTTTTTTTTTTGCTTTACAGTTTCTTGTTCTTTTCTGGAACTTCCATTCTTAAAGCTAAATCTCTTTGGTCACTTACATATAAATATTATGCACTGGATAATAGGATAACATAACAGAGTAAGAGGAATGAGAGTTATATAGGGTACTTGTATAGCATTATCCTGGTCATTGATTGCTATCTGAGAAACTACTTATTAAAACAGTCATTTATTTTGCTTCAAATGTTCAATATGAACAGGCCCATGTGGAGATGCTCATCTCAGCTCATCAGGCATCAACTAAAATTTCTCAACGGAATGTGTATTATCCCTTTCAGGATGAGGTGCTCATAATACCATCAAAATATGCTTTGCTTTGCTGTCATTTGGAAGTCCAAGTTAATCCCTGGGTACTGTTGATTGTTCACTTAATCCCTGGGTACTGTTGATTGTTCACTTGGACTTCTCCTTGGCACTGCTTTTGTTTCCTCAATACATATGTCCTAAAAGTCAGTGTTCCCCAAAATGGAAGGGATAGTTGTTAGTCTCTTATAGATCTGGAAATTGGCACAGACCTTTACTCTGTTCTTACTGGTCAAGCAAATGGAGTCCACTGATTTCCAAAGGAGAACACTGAGCTTACCTCTCATAGAGAAAAGTTTTTAAAAAACTAATGGCCTCCTAATTTGCCACAGATAGGATGCCTACTTTGGTATCTCATAATATAAATATACTTCCTACCATATGTAAAGTTACCATAGGTAGCAATCAATATAAGTAATATTTTTCTTACCTTCAGTTAATTTTCCCAATATCCTGCTAGTGTACCACCTAAAGATTAGTCATTAATTTTAAAATAAACATTTACCCTTTTCTAATTCTCTCATTTTAATAATAAAATGGAAGTGAAAAAGGTAACTTGAAAGATAAATTCAGTCATTAGTGAAATTTTAAGATTTCCTTCTTCCACTTTCATGTTATACATTGCCTTCAGAAAGTTCCCATTGCCATATACACAAGAAACCTAGGAAATTTCAATGTAATCATTGGATAGAAATAATAGAGTGTATAGAGCTGTTGTCTATTGAGTAACAGACTCTGAGGAAATAAAGTGCATATATTTAGAAAGTAGAAGAAATCTAAGGAAGATTGAGCACACATGTAAATACTTTTATGAATAGGGAATGGATGAAGTTGGGGACTAGAACTAATGAGATAGAAATGGCAGGAGACATTTATATGTCGTGTGATTGAAATATATAGAGTAGTAGAAAATGAATTTTGAGGTAATTACTTAGGTTTCACCCTGAGGATGAAAAAGAAGAACTTAGCATTACTTAGTTTATTTCAAGAACTGTCTAGAATAAAAGAATAACTATGATATTTTGATCTGCAACTATGTAAAGATGACAGTTATTTTGCATATGAAAGTATAAAAGTGATCTGCATTATGCTTTATTGAAGAATAATAAGGAATGTCTTAAATATCACATAAGCTGATCTAAATGGATTTTACACTGCATCTTCCTTTACTTAATTTTAAACGATTTAAAAATCCACCTGAAATTGATTAGACCATCCTTGGTTCCCTAACATAATAAAGCTGAGAAAATAGCTTGCACCGTGCTGCACAATATTGTAATTTAAACTGAGTGATTTTCTAGCCTACTCAGTTAAATGATGAGCCAAGCCACAGTATGGCCTTAGGTGAACCTATTCTAAGAATAAGCAACTTAGGTTTTAGCTTGTTTCAGCAGACAAAGCATAGACGATGCTGTTTATTAACCTTGTTCTCTGCAGATAGAGGTTTAGTATGTTGTAGTGCATCTGTGTGGTTGGACTAAATTTACCAATTTGGCCAAATTGACCAGTCACCTCAGACCTAGGGATGCACAACCAGACTCAATTATAATTTAGATGTAAGTATAAGGGATTTTTTTTCCTCCAGAAAAGCAGAGGTTTGTCACTGTTACAATAGACCAGAGAGAGTCAGTCAATGCATTTTACTTCTCTTTATAGCAAAAATGATCTGTTAGACATACTATCTATAATAGTCATATAATCATGGCAATTAAATAATATTTGAAAACATGCAAAATTTGTTAGTTAAAAGCAACAGTAAACTGACTAAATTATATAAAGTTGAGTTAACTGAAAGCAAATTCTGAAATGGCAGAAATTCAGAATCAAAATATTTGTGACCAGTGATGGACTTACAGAATCATGGCATGGAACTGGTCTGGACAAGTGATGAAATCAGTTGTTTGTTATTGGGCATAATCTCCACCGCTTGTGCTACTCACAAGCTGCCAGGGAACCTGAAGTGGCAGGATCTGCCAAGCTTACATATCACCCTTATGAATTTTTGTGGTCTTTGCCTTTGTCTGGACAATCTCAACCCAGTGTGGAGTCAAAGTATCTTTGTTTTAGCTGACCCTAATACAGTATCATAGATGGGAGGTTTAAACAACAGTATTTCTTTCTTCACACTTCTGGAATCGAAAAGTACAAGATAAAGATCCAACAGGGTTTGGTTTAAATGGGAGTCCTCTTTTTGGCTACTAACTTGATTTTCTTGTTATGTCTTCATGTTATACAGAGACAGAAGGTTCCCTCTTTTTTTTTTTTTTAAGAGGGTCTTGCAGGTTTGCTAATCCCATGATAGGGGGCCCCACTGTTCAGACCTCATCTCAATGTATTTACTTCTCCAAAACCCCTCCTCCAAATGCTGTCATATTGAGGTTTGGGCTTCAGCAAATGAATTTGGGGGATTGGAGGGGGATACAAACTTTCAACCCATAGTTAAAATGTTTCTTAACATCAAGTCAAGTTCTTTTCATTTATAGTTTGGAGAATGTAGTCATTTTTGGTAACTTCGAAGAGAAGAAATAAAGCATATAAATATGCTGACTTCATTTTCCTTCCTAATATTCTTTGATCTAATGTTGGGATTTCCCGCTAACTGGAAGTCCCCAAAGACAGTGTTCTTTCTTCAAAGTCTCTATGACCTGAACATTACTGGATGCAGAGTGGTAAAATGAAGAAAAATGGATCTGTATATACAAACAAAATGTGTCTACTCCTTTCTTATTGACCACCATATTATACACAGAAAAGGACAGCATATTGACCACCATATTATACACAGAAAAGGACAGCACACACACAATATATATGATTTGCTGATGAAAGATTTCTCATATTCATAATGAGTTCTGAACTACTCTTATTCACATGTTTTTTTTTTGTTTGTTTTTTTGTTTTTTTGTTTTGTTTTTTTTTTTAGTAAACAGAAGTATCAGACTAAACCTGCAGTCCTTTACATATGTTGCACTCATTTTGGCCCTATGTTTTGACAACTCTCCACCTATTTCATATATCTCCCCTGTTTGGTTATGTCTTTGGTTATGTCCATGTACCTTCCACGTGGCTGCTCTGCCTAGCCCTCTATCTGCTTCATGCCCAATCTCAACACAGATTGTAGCTAGACTAAATGAAGAAAACATATTCTTCTAGGGTCAAATTTGTTCCAGAAATCTTTTCTGACCTGAAACTGAAATGTTTATCACCTGAAATGATCACATTTTTTAGGGTCATTTTTTTCACTTATAATAAGGAATTATGTCATTTCCCAGAGAAAAGCTTATTTTGGCTTTTGTAGAGTATTAAAATTCGCACCAAGAGAAATTAGAACAAGAGAAATTAACAAACATTTTTAATTAATAAGATTTAAATTATTCTATGTGGAACTTAATGTTTCCCGAACTATAAGGTTTACATTCTCAATGGAAGCTTTTGATATAATTATATTGACTTTGCAATATAAATATATTGACTTTGCAATATAAATATATTGACTTTGTAATGAGTAGAACCTAATTTCAACTTTCAAAATATTAAGACATTGCAAAGTATTATTTGATCCATTAAAATAAAACTAAAAGAAAATATGAATTGATTGTTCATTCACCCAAAATACATTAAACAGAGACATAATTTAACCACATTGAAATATTTTTTAAAAGAAAAAGAAAATTTTATTGACACATGCATACATCAAATCCATCCACATAGAAAGAATTAAAGTGGTTTCAGAGGCAGGAACATGAGGGAAATAGGGAAAAGTTGGGAAAGTATACAAATGTGCACTTGATGATAGGTAAGTTCTGGGAATCTAATACATGGATTTGTGATATCATTAACAGAATTATTGTATTATATACATGAAATTACTAAGATATAAAATGCATTTTAACAATGTTAAAGGTCACAATATTATGCTCTTTTTTTGGAAAATTCACACAATAAAAATAATCAGAACAAAAATATTTAAATGATCCTTATGTCACCTCTCAGAGATTAACCATAGTTCTTTTATTTCATTTTATTTTTTGCATATGTATGGCTATATTTTACAAAACTGAAAAATTATGTCTTACCATCACTTAATAATGCATTTAAGTATGGTGGTAGAAAATTGGAACAACCTAATAGTATAATGATAGGATATCTGTAAAGTATATAAGAAATTAAAATGCAGTTATTAGAAATAATATTTTAGCAAATAATATGAATATGATAAAGATTTAATGAAAATGAACAATTCTTGGTTAATATTTACAAATTATTCTCCAATAAATTATTATTACATCAGTGTAATAATAATAATAATCAGTGTCCATTTCCATAAATACTAGTACAAAAGATGATTTCTTTAATTATATATATATGTATGTATGTATGTATTTCACATCATTGTAATCCCTGGGGGTCACCTACCACCTCCCCTTCCTGGTAGATCCAGCTGGTCTCTCCTCCCTATTGTGCACTTTCATTTGGTTGTCCATATATTAATGAAACCATTTGGTGTCTGTCCTTTACTTTCTGACTTGTTTCTGCTAATATGATTTCTTCTAAGTACATCCATGTTATGATAAAATCATCAAATTTGTAATTTGTAATTTATGAGTAATATTCCATTATATATATATACACCACATCTTTGTCATCCATTTGTCTGTTTTGACTTTTGGGTTGTTTCCATGTCCTTGCAATTATAAAGAGTGTTGCAGTGAACATCTGAGCACAGCTGTCCTTTTCTACACACATTGAGGTCTCCTTTGGGTAGATTCCCACGAGGTCAAATGGTAGTTCCATTTTCATTAATCTGAGTGTCCTTTGTACTGCCTTCCATAGTGGCTGGACCAGTTTGCATCCCCACCAGCAGTATAAGAGTGTTCCTTTATCTCCACATCCCCATCAGCACTTGTTGCTGCTTGTTTCTTTGATATGGGTCATTCCTGGTGTTGTGAGGTGGTATCTCATTATGATTTTGATTTGCATTTCTCTGATTGCTAGTGAAGTTGAGCAGTTTTTCATGTGCTTTTTGACCATTTGTATTTCCTCATTGAAGTAACTTTTTAGTTCCTCTCCCAATTTCTTAACTAAGTTTCTTGCTTTGTTTTTGCTAACGTGTGTGAGTTTCTTGTCAATTTTGTTATCAATCCTTATTACTTGCATCGAGGGTGAAAAAATTTTCCCATTCATTTAGGTTTCTTTTTGTTTTTTCTGTTGTCTCTTTTGCTGATAGAAGCTTTTTAGTTTGATGTAGTCCCAGCTGATTATGTTTTCCTTCATTTTTTGCCATCTGTAGAAGAGTCCAGAAATGGATTTCTGAAGTGTGTGTCATGGAGGGTTTTACCAATGTATTTTATAGTTTCAGGCCTTACATCCAAGTCTTTCATCCATTTTGAGTGGTTTTTGTACATGGTGTTATGGAGGTGTCTTGGTTCATTTTTTTTTCTTTTTGCATGTCTTGATCCAGTTTTTCCAACAACATTTATTGAAGATTTCTTTGTTCCAGTGTGAGTTTTTCACTTCTTTGTCAAAGATTAGATGATTATATGCATGTGGTATTATTTCAGAGCACTTAGTTCTGATCCATTGGTCAGATTGTCTGTTCTTATACTGGTACCATGCTTTTTTAAATTACTATTGCTTTTTAGTACAATTTGAAATTTGGGATAGTAATACCTCCATTTTCTCTCTTTTTTTTTTTTTGTCAGTATATTTCTTGCTATTTGGGATCTTTTGTTATTCCATATGAATTTCTCTATCTCTTTAAAACATGTCATTGGAATGTTTATAGGGATTGCGTTCAATCTGTAGATTGCATTTGGTAGGATGGCCATTTTGACGATCTTAATTCTTCCAATCCATGAGCAGGGAACGTCTTTCCATTTCCTTATGCCTTCTTCTATCTCTCTTAGCAACAGTTTTTAAGTTTTCTTTGTATAGTTCTTTCACCTGTTTTGTTAGATTTATTCCCAGATATTTTTTTTTTAAATTTGATGGTAAATGCAATGTTTTTTGTTTTTTGGTTTTTTTTTTTGTTTGTTTTGTTTTTTAATTTCTTCGTCTGCTTGGGTTTTTTTGGTGTAAAGGAAAGCTATTAACTTCTGTGTGTCAATTTTGTATCTGGCAACTTTACTGAACTGGTTTATTGTTTCAAGAAGTTTTTCTGTAGATTTTTTTGGGTTCTCTACATAAAGAATCATATCATCTGCAGATAATGATAGCTTCAATTCTTCTTTTTCTATTTGTATTCCTTTTATGTCTTTCTCTTGCCTTATTGCCCTAGCTAGTACTTCTAATATGATATTAAAACCTAGTAGAGATAGTGGGCATCCTTGCTTGGTCCCAGATCTTAATTGAAACGATTTTAGTTTCTCCCCATTTAAGATGATGTTTGCTGTCGGTTTGTCATAGATGGCTTTTATTATGTTGAGATATGTTCCTTTTATCCCCAATTTCTCAAGGGCTTTTATCATGAATGGCTGTTGGACTTTGTCAAATGCTTTCTCTGCATCTATTGATATGATCATGTGGTTTTTAGTTTTCTCCTTGTTGATGTGGTGGATTATGTTAATTGATTTCCAGATGTTGAACCATCCCTGTGCCCATTTGTCATTATGAATAATACTTTTTATGCATCATTGGATTCAATTTGCCAAGACTTTAAGATTTTTGTGTCCATATTCATTAGGGAAATTGTTCTATAGTTTTCTTTCTTGATGTTGTCTTTATTTGGTTTTAGTATAAGTGTGATGTTTGCTTCATAGAATATGTTTGGTAGTTTTTCTTCTCAATTTTTTGGAAAAGTTTAAGTAACACAGGCATTATTTCTTCTTTGAATGTTTGGTAGAATTCATTTGTGTATCCGTCTCATCCTGGACTTTTGTTTTTCAGGAGAGTTTTGATGACTGCTTTGATTTCACTGCTTGTGATTGGTTTGTTTAAGTTCTCTTTGTTCAGTTTTGTTCTTCTTTGTTCAGTTTTGAATGGCTATATCTTTCTAAGAATCTGTCCATCTCATTCAGGTTTTGTATTTGTTTGCATAGAGGTGTTTATAACAGTCTCTGATTACCCTTTGAATTTCTGCTATGTCTGTTATAATTTCTCCTCTTTCCTTTCTGATCCTGATTATGAGTGTTCTCTCTTCCTTTCTTTGTGAGCTTTGCAAGTGGTTTATCAATTTTGTTTATTTTTTCAAAAAACTAGTGTTTGGTTTTGTTGATCTTCTGGATCATCTTTTTCATTTTTAGGTTATATATTTCTTCTTTTATTTTTATTATTTCTTGTTTTCTGCTCTTTTTTTGATTCTTTTGTTGCTCCTCTAGTTCTTGAAGTTGAGAGATTAGGTTATTATTTTTTTGGTTAGTTTCTTGTTTTTTGATATTAACTTGTATTGCTATGAACCATCCTCTTAGACATGTTTTTGCTGAGTCCCACACATTTTGTAATGTTGTGTCTTCTTTATCATTTGTCTTGATGTAGGTTTTAATTTCTTCTTTATTTTCTTCAATTACCCATTCTCCTTTTAGTAAGATATTGTTCAATCTCCATGTGTTGAACACTTTTCTTGCTTTCTCTTCATTGTTAATTTCTAGTTTGATGCTTTATGATCTAAGAAAAAAGTTGGTGTAATTTTAATTTTTCTGTATTTATTCAAGTTTGCCTTGTATCCTAATATGTGGTCAATTTTAGAGAATGATCTGTGTGCATTTGAAAAGAAGGTACATTCCTTTCCTTGGGGGTGTAGTGTCCTGTAGATATCTATTAGGTCCATTGGTCTAGGTCTTCCTTTAAAGCTTTTGTGTCCTTGCTGAGTTTCTATTTTGTTGATAAGTACTTTGGTGAGAGTGGGGTGTTAAAGTCTCCTATTATGTATGTGATTTTGCCAGTATTTGATTTCAATTCTGCTAGCAGCTGTCTTATGAATCTTGGTGCCCCCTCATTTAGTGAATATATGTTGATAATTGTTACGAATTTTCAGTTGGTTGAGCCCAGAAGCATTAGGTAGTGACCATCTTTATCCTTTGTCAGTTTTTTATTTTGAAATCTGCTTTGTCTGCTATGAGAATGGCTACCCCTGCCTTTTTCTGCTGGCCATTAGCTTGTATGATTGTTTCCCATCCTTTTACCTGCAATCTGTGCTTATCTTTAGGGAGTAGATGTGTTTTTTGAAGGCAGCAGGATGTTGAGTTCTGTCTTTTGATCCAGTTCGCAACTCTGCATCTTTTGATCAATGAGTTTAAACCATTGACGGAGTAATTATTGATGTTTGAGGTTCTAGCATTGTTTTCTGACTGTCATTTTGAGGTTCTAGTTTTGTTTCTTGTTATGTTTGTTCTATTTATTCTTCTGAGGGCTTTGGTTTTGAGGCTTCTTGTATGATTTCTTGGAGTGGGGGTTGGTAGTAGCAAATTTCTGGAGACTTTGTCTTAAAAGATTCTAATTTTTCCTTCACAACAGGTTTGCAGGGTATAGTATTCTTGGTTGGCACTTTTTGTCTTGGAATTTTTTGAAGATGTGGCTCCATTCTCTCCTTGCTTGGAGTGTCTCTTCAGAGAAATCTGATGTCAGTCTAATGGGTTTTCCTTTGTAGGTTATGTGTTTCTTCTCTTTAGTCATTCTCATTTTTTCTTTATCTTGGGCTCTTGGGAATTTTCTGATGATGTGTCATTATTTTCTTTCATTTAAAGGTTTTGTGTCCTTTTTGCTTCCTGTATATCTATTTTCATTTCATTCTTCAGATTTGGGAAATTCTCTTCCATTATTGCGGTAAAAAGTTGTTCATTTCCTATGTCTTTCTCTTCTCTTTCTGGAATTCCAATTACTCTTATATTTCCTTTCTTTAAGGTATCTGATTAATCTCTGATTTTTTTCTTCTGTCTTCTTGCTTTGTTTTCTCTTTCTTTTCTCTTCATTGTCCCTGTTTCTTCTGGTGTGCTGATTCATTCTTCCATTTCTTCTATTTTGCTTTCATGGCTTTTCCCTGAATTTTGGAGCTCTTTTATTGCTCCTCTTATAAACTATATCTCCTTCATTTTCTTATATAGTGTTTCAATCAAAAACTTCTTTTTGAAAATTATAATGTTCATTTTGCTGCATTCTTTTTTGTACTTTTCTACTTCACCTCTTATCTTGTTGAGTGCTTTTATCATGTTGTGTCTGGATTCTTTATCTGACATATAGGGCATTTCTTTGTTGTCATCCCTGTGGGTTTCTGCGCATAGTTTATCCTTGGTGGTGAATTGTTTTCCTTTTGACTTACTTGAGTAGTCATATTTTTCTATCTTTCTGTATTTTCTCTTCAGCTTTACGCTATGTATCGAGCAACACTTGCTCCGGTATTGGTTGACATGTTGTCTGCTAGGTTATAGTTAGTTCTGCTTTTGATCTGGATTATTTCTTGTTTCTATTGCCCATTTAGGGAGATAAGACTTTTCCTTGTCTGTGCAGCACAGACACTTCTGAGATGTTGGTTCTGCCCTCATATTCCACAGATCTGCTCTGTGATCTGGCTCTCTCTGAGTCACTGGGTTGTTACAGCTAGTCTTTGCAAGAGATGCTAAAACCCAGAGTCTTTGAAATGCAAAACTCCAATTCCAAGCTCCTACCTGCAGTTGGTTGCCAGGGAGACAGGAACTGTGGATGGGTGGGAGCAAGCCTTGCTCCAGCCTGGCACCAGAGCCTCCTCTGCTCTCAGCTCTGGTCTAGTATTTCATAGATCTGCTCTGTGATCTGACACTCTCTCTGAAATATTTCTAATAGGATATATTTGACTAGTAGACAGGACACCATATAAACTCAGTATATCAATATTTGAAAGAGAAAATAATGCTCCGTGAATGTTCCACAATCAAAAAAATGGGAGATGCCCAGTTAACATTATTTTTTTGCAAAGAATATACTTACATTTGCATTTGATTGAATTTCAAAGATAGAGGGGCTACATTCATATTAACAAAAAGGCAACCATATCTTTAAGTTAAGTTTTAAATATGTTTAAAAATGTAAAGTTTTTGAATGATTTATTTAAAGATGTTTTGACTTGAAAGTGGTCATTTTTTCTTACATAAGACTGTGTTTTCTTTAAAAAGTAAAAACATACATACCATTTAAAATAATATTCAGATACAAAAAAAAAGGAAAAGTACACTCTGCCTCACTGGTAGGGAATAACCTCAGCAGTGTGAGTAACATTTTCATCAGCTGAAGAAACCTTAAAAATCCTTAACAATTCAACTATGAGAGTGTTGAAGGTGTAACTTGGAGAGTTTTCAGTGCTGATAGCCCTTGATGATAGATGAAACTGGAGTCCTCTGTATGGTTTTTAAAGTGAATACAAGTATTTACAACACTGAGTTCAGCTCAGAGATGAATAGGCTGGCATGAAACCACATTCATTTTTGAGTGGTCTATCCTTGGGTCTTGAATCAGAATTGTCACTACAACAGAGAAAACAATAACTGAGGATTCCATTTTGGCTTGGGCACAACTAAACCAACCCTTGGAGGATCAATGTACCCAATGATTAGGGGGTCACTTTAGACTAGAGCAAATTTGTTAGAGCAACTGAGTTGTGCCTATAATTCTATATTTGACCTTATTGGCATTCTAATATGAGGGACAATTGGAAAATTTCCTAAAAGTTATACACCCAAGAAGAATGAAAAGTTGATCTATGAATAAATATGTGAACTACAAAAACAATATATCAATAAATAATTTAAAATTTGAATTTATCTCTAAGAAATAATTTGTGTTGATGCTGAAAAATATTAATAACAAAATACTAAAATCTAAGGTATACTCAAAATAAGAAATGGCAGTAAAATTGCTTGCTGTTTAGTTAAGGAAGAGATCTAGACTTTAAAAGATATATTTTTTAGGAATACTTAAGTAGTCATCACACTATAATCTTATACAAACAATTCAAAACATTTGGGGGAAAATGTAATTGAGAAAAAACAAGTGATAAAAATGCAAAAAAATACAAAGAAGATTAACAAGAAGAAAGCTGAACAAATGATAAAATATACTGGCATGAATAAAGCTAAATGCATTAGAGAGAATATTACATTTGTGATATTTAAAAAAAGTATATACTATATAAAAGACAAAGATTGAAATGGAATAAAATACTACAATATTCAAGATATACTGGACAGATGCTAATTGGAAATATGAAAATGTAGTATACTAATATTAGAATGAATATTTCTCAATATAATAACTTTTAAATGAGATTTTAATTGGAAATATAAGACATTTATTAGTAAATATAACTGCTATCAAGTCAATAAAAAGGCATTAGTTACAAATATCAATGGTCTAATAAAGATGCTGTGAAATATATTAGAGTTTCAAAGCTATTTAAAACATATAATTAGTCATGAAAATATTTAACATGCCACAGTTAATGGCAATGACTTCAACAAAACTGCAAGTTTAAGATCATGAAACTATTGAAAACTGGATAATTAAGTATAAATTTTGATATGTTGGTTAATATCCATCAGAGTGAAAATTTCACAAAGCATGCAAAAAAAAGTACATAAATAATTAAATAGGTATTCAAAAACCTTAATAATCTGAGAAATATACATTACAGTTGTTTAAACATATTTTCAAATTATCAAGAATGTGCTAATAATACCCAATATTTCCAAATGGTGAACAATTTAAGATGAGATAATAACTGATGAATCTTTTTTAGAATCAATTTCCCAGTGTTTACCACCAATAAAATCACTCAGTCATTGGTTGATAACATCTATTTTATGATTATCATAATGAAATATTTGTGTGTTTGTTTCAAAATACTACTATAATATCGTTTTAAGAGTGAAAACCTGATATGCTCTAAACATCCATCAAAATGAAAATATTTGAATACTTTAATTTTGGAACATTCATAGAAATTATTAAAACTAATATTAACATGACTATATTAAATAGGGTTAAATAAAATAAATCTAAAAACCTATATAGACACTTAGAGAAAAATAACATTTGTATATAAGTAACTAGAGAAGTCACCTAATATCTAGATATGAAATTTTAACATTTAGAAGTTTCTGAGAATGAAGTAGGAAAGTGGTAATGAAGAGAATAATCAATGTTAGTGCTTTTCTTTATATAGCCATTTGAATGTTTTTTAAAAAAAAGATATGTGTCTTATTTATAAAATTAAAAATATCAGCCAGAGGTAGTTTTTAACTTCACACTGCAATTAAAATAATTGAATTATCAGGGTTCTTAGTCATAAAACTAGTAAGTGGAATAGTCATGAAATGAATTCAGTACAGTTTATTTCCAAACCTGTTTTTTTTGTGATTTTTTTTTGTTTTTGTTTGTTACCACAATGTCCTAAAGATATAAGGGTTCAGAGATTTATATTATTTCTCACACTTTATTTTTTATTAACCAGAAACTTGTGCTTTATCTGATTCCAAATTTATTGGAAACTTAACCAAATGGTACATGGCAGCATTTTTACAGTTTTCTGTATGTTCAGCTCAGTATTAGTAGCAAGTTGTCATTCTGCCTTATGGCCCACATCATTTACATATGAGAAAATATAATTATTCCTCTGAGCATCAATTCAGAAGAAAACAATGAGTTGTTTTCAGACCCTATCTTTTAAGATGTTACATTTTACTGTAGGAGAGCAAAAAAAATCTATCACTCCAAATATCTCTTGAAACTTTAGCTCATAGGAGTCTGAAAACTGGGTAAATATTGTTATTTTGAAAAAGAAATTTATAAGTCAATATCTCTGTGTAACAAGTCTCCTTGTTTCTCTTCAATGGAATAGGCAGAATCTAAGTCTTATTTGGGGGTGAGAGGTTGGGGAGGAGGGAAGCCTTGTGTTAACTCCAAACTCACCTCCCCTATTCCCTCCCCTAACCTCCCTTGCCTTAGCCAAGCTTTTGAAGATGGTACCTGGAAACATGAGACCAGTTATGTAGTCGTGCTTATATACAGGAAGTATACATGTTATTTTATAATTTCTTTTTGACTTTTTCCTCTCACCAAACTGTCTGATGCTTATTTAATTAATTGCTAGTCTAGAAGAACCAAGGGGATGTGAGGTGATTTCATTTGCACTGTGACATTACAGATGCTAATCTTATGAATTATTTTTTATTTTATGTTACATAGTCTGAAAATTTATTCTGCCAATCATATGAAGTAATACAGATTTTATTTTTATTAGTTGAAATAAATCAGTTTTATAAGGCACTTGATAAGATATGAACATCATAAAGGGAAATAATCCAGTCATGTAACAATAAAACATAAAGACTATTTTGCCTGTAGAATTATTTCAAAATAGGTTTATGATTACCTCATAAAGGTAAGAGATATTCATGATTGACATCAGGGGAAAGAATACTCTCTTATTTAGGATTATGTAATTTACCTGATATTCTCACTGAATTTTTTTTTTTTTTTTTTTTTGTATAGTGCCTAGTCTATTTCCTGGTAGTTTTATAACAAACTTCATTGGTCTTCTCTTGTTGAAATACATTATTTGCTAAATATGTCATACAAAATGGTAGTAGTTAGTAACAGCAAATCCTACACTGAATGCTTATGTTCCACTTGAGGTTTGTAAATGACCAAACCAGGGGATTTTCTCACATAAAGGAAGTCATCATCTGAACACAAGGTTGTCTTTGTAGAGAGAAATTTATTATGTGAAATGACCACCAAGAAGTCAGAAGTTTGGTTGACACCCTAAAGAAGCCAATTCTCTAAATGATGGAAGTGCTGTAATTATATGTGGGAAGAAGGAATATGAAGACTGGGATGTGAGGGAGTCAGTGTAAGGGGGAGAGAAAGGTTGAGATAGAGGACACTCCTTCATATTTGTAGGTATGAGAGGTGTCACATAGTCTAGATTACTTGACTGGTGGCATTGAGTGTCTTCTCAAGGTCACAATCAACTGATGTTTATTTTCGATGTCACCAATGGCATAGAATGGGCATGGAGAATTTTATCAGGAATCTAACAATCATTTTCCAATTTATCAAGAACATTCTCAAATACAGTTGATGGTTGATCATGAAAAGGGAGAAGGAGGAAGAGAAAACAACGAGTGCTAGGGTTTAATACTGCTTATTCCCAATTTTTAGTTTAAGGGAGTTTGTTGTTGTTGCACAGTGGAGGGAACTGAGAGTGAATCACCATAAATATGAACCAATTGTCTCTTGAAGAATCTAAATGTATTTTGCCCATCTAAGTATTATATCAGCATTCACAAAACTCATTTTAATGTTTAACTTTGGAAATTTATTACTGAAAAGTAACTTTGTGTGTTGTGAGTGTGCATATGCACTCAAGTTTCTGTGTACTTAAAGATGAAAAATATGAGCAGACAAAGGGAAATTATGAAAGATATCATATTCAAAATTGTTTTTTGTATTCGAGATGGACAATCTTTGGGAACATGGTCATGATCAATATTATTACACAGGATTGGTTTTATTCTCTAAAGTTTAATCTTTTATTTTTATTTGTATGATAATATTCCCCAATTACCTCAGTTTTCATGATGGTTCAGGACTTAGGTAAGATAAGTGAGTAGAATCCTCTAGAATTTTTGGTCTCTATGAGTACTGTGTGATTAGTTATTAATCTCATCCTTCCTGCCAATCAATCTAATGAGTAAAATCTGGTGACTTTCATAGACTAAGTGGGAAATTTCAAGAGATAATGATGGCAATAGAAGTAATAATGAACATTCTTAGATACCCTTCAAAACAAAACTATATATTAGTTCTGATGATTTTATTAAGACTTCTACTTAATAATCTCTGAGTATATCAGATGTCAAAAGTTATCTGTCAAGTTTAAAATGGAGTCAGGAAGATATAACAGATAAACTGTGCTATCTGCAAGCATTTTATGAAAACATCAAGGAAACAATCATCTCAGAAATCATTCCCAACAGAACTGTTAACTATGGACTGTTAGCTCAAGAACAGAATCAGTCAAATCCCATTCATTCATTTTAGAGAATCAGTTACCAATTATGTATAAGCAAGAATAGGTTATGCTTGTTAACACTAACCAACTCTACCAATTTATTCATCTTCCTATTTTCTTTCAATAAGAATATTTGACTTAAGAAAAAGAGAGACACCAAATAGTTTCACTAATATATGGGATATAGTGAAAAAACAAACAAAAGCCTTGAGGAAAAGTCTAAACAAGCTAAGCACCAAACTGAAGCACACAACTTTGAGCAGGAGGGAAAGGGGGGGGATGGAGGGGAGGATGGGGGGGTAAATCCCTGGGATTACAATGCTGTGAAACATATATATATAAAAGAATATTTGACTTTCCCTTAAGATAAATTTTGGGGTTGATATTTGATATGTTAGATCCCAATTATTTGATCTCAAGTGATGACATTTTATCCTTTTAATTGTCTCATTAATTTTAGCTTGGCAATAATATAATTAAGTATCCCTCCAATTTCTAGCCAAAAATATGCCCTGTATACTGAAATTTTGAGTATATGCCTTTTCATAATAACAACTAGGCCCCAAATAACAAATATGTACATAGAACTCACACAATTTAACAAAATCAAAGCAAAAAACCCAGTAAAAAATGGGGAGAACTAAAAAGACACTTCTCCAAAGAGGAAATACAGATGGCCAATGGGCACATGAAAAAATTCTCAGTGCCACTAGCAATCAGGGAAATGCAAATCAAAACCACAATGAGATACCACCTAACACCAGTAAGAATGGACCACATCAGAAAAACAGATAAGTGCTGGCATTACACAGATGGTGGGAATGTAAACTGGTCTGGCCTCCATGAAAATCTGTGTGGAAGACCCTCAAACTAATGAAAATGGAACTGTCAGTTGACTCAGCAATCACTCTTCTGGGAAGACCTCAATACTTATACAAAGGGGCACCTGTACTTCCAAGGACTTGGGAACAACCCAAGTGCCCTAAAACAGATGAATGGATGAAAAAGATGTGGTATATGTACACAATGGAATATTACTCATCAATTAAAAATGACAAACTTGATGAATTTGAGATAGCATGGATGTACCTAGAAGAAAGCATATAAGCAGAAATAAGTCAGAAAGAAAAAGAAAGAAATCAAGGGTTTCACTTATATATGGGATAAAGGAAAAACAACCAAAAGGCCAAGAGGAAAAGTCAAAACAAGCTAGCTAACAAACAAACTAAAGTACATAACTAGGAGAGGGAGGATGGGTGGGAGCAGTCTGGGAGGTGAGGTGGTGGGTGAACCCTGGAAAATACAAAGATGTGAAATATGTGTATATATATATGTACATATATTTATATATAAATTATTAAAATAAATAAATATTTTGTTTAAAATTAAATTAAATATAAATATAAAAAACAGGAAGTAATTCAAATGGCCAGTAAAAAGTATTTCAAATAGGTAATTAGAAATAAATTCATCTAAGGATCAGTGCAACATTGTTAAAAATACTATAGATAGGGATTTATTGATATTCATGCTGTGTAGTGGAGAGAAAAACGTTTGCTACACAGTAATAGGAAATTAATCATAGTCTAGATGTTTTAAGAATAAGATAAGATACAAGAGAGTATTTGTTTTATAGTGAAAAAGTGAATCTGAAAGTAATAGCATGTGTTGATTTGTAGATTGTAAACTTTATCTAAGCCAGGGAAATTTTTGTTACTAATATTTGGCACATAGCATATATTCAATACATATTATTTTTATAATTAGTTAATGTTTAGAAAGAAATAGCTCAGTGCCTACCAAGAAATATTTGGTTAATAAATGGGAGATGCTTAGTAAATGGGAGTCTTTATGTGTATCAAGAAATAGATCAGAATAACAGCTTGCAATTATCAGAATCATTGTTCAGCTCAATAGCTAGCCCATATGGCACCTTATGGCAATTATTCGAGGTCACATACTGAAAGAACCCAAGAGACTCTATATAAGATTTTAATAACGTTGAAAGATATAGTACAACAAGAGAAAGAAAACAGGCAAATATCAAAAAGGTCCAAGGCCTGCAGGCACAGCTGCAGGAACATTTTGCAGTAACACAGGAAATAATTTATTTTCAGATTATGAGCCCGCAAGGGGGGGGGGGGGGACTCCTTTTTGTCTTAATGGATTCAAAACATGGGTAAGCATAGCTCTATCCAGGTGACATATGCATGCAAGTTGGACAAATCAACCTACACGTTTTTAATAAACAAGCACATTATAAACCACTACATAACAACTTTCATCCCTGTGTTAGCTGAGGTTGCTATCATGGTCCTGGGAATTTGGTGGAGATAAGCACATAACAACCCTAATTATTAATCTGCAAGTTAGTCTAGCCTTGCTCAGCACTTTGTCAGAATTTGAAAAATGCATGCTCCCAGTGTGCAAGAGTTTAATAATCTGAAGGAGAGGGTCAAGCTTCCCTCTCTGAGAAGCAAAGCCAGAGGGGCACATAGGGTAAGAAACAAATCCGTATGACCTGCTCACTTGTTCCTGCCTTCCCCCAATATCAGCTGCATCTATGAAACAAACTGTACACCAATGGATATGAGACAAGACAAGAATGTAGAAGAACCATAATTTGGAACTGGGCATTTCTACTGGTGTGACCCACGCGTGGAGAGAGATCCAGCTATGGACAATGGGTCAGACTTAAACTGGCAGATAAACATGTGAAATGGAGATTTTTCTGACATCTGTCCCTGGATATGCTAAATAGTTGATATCTAAACTCTAAACTCTGCCAGTAAAGAAATAAAATCTAATATAAGGGAATGTAGAAATATTAATATGTGAAGATCAAAGTAAGCAGGAAAGGTTGCAATTGCAAACAATTGCAGAATATTTTAAGTTTAAATAAACAAGTGACTTACATTTCCTGCCAGCCACTCTGGGTTCAGGGTCAGGGCACTTGGTTCTGGAAGGTTTGTGAAGAGTGAGATTGGCTCTCGGTTCTGTAACAGCTTCATGCCAGGCAAGTTCTAGGCATTGTTTCAAATGCACAAGAGCTAGGGCTCCTAGTAACAGAACTATAATTTAACACAGGCATTTGATCTCAGGCACTAAGGACACACTTTGATATGACACCAAATGGGAGAGTAAATACAGTTCTTTTATTCTTACACGTATCCTAATAACTTGATTCTAAAATCCAGTATAATTAATACTATATTGAAAAGTTTAAATAGCACAGAAAATAAGAATCAAATTCTAAATGTTAGTGATTTGATTGAAAACCTGGCTTGGTGACTTGTCTATCATGTGCGTGACCTCGAATAGTTTTTTTAGTTAAAAACACTTGCTTCAGGAAACAGTTCAGTTTTCTCATCCATAAAATGGCATAAATAATAGCACCTATTTCAAAGTCATGTTTTAATAACGAAATTGTGTAATTAATATAAGGTTCTTAACACAGTGTCTAGTACAATATAAAATACAAACACCATGTGTTAGTTCCTATTTTTAGGGGTCTCAATTATTTGTTTTACTTTATTCCTTATTTATATATATATTTCATATCTTTGTTTTCCCTATGATTCACCTACCACCTCTCCTCTCTCATCCACACCCCCCAGTTGAGTTCTTTAATTTAATTATTAGCGTGTTTTGTCTTTTCCTGCTGGCCTTTTGTTTGTTTTTTCTATATCCCATATATTAGTGAAACCATTTGGTTTCTGTCCTTTTCTTTCTGACTTGCTTTTGCTAACATGATTTCTTCTAGGTGCATCCATGTTATCTCAAATTCATCAAGTTTGTCATTTGTAATTGATGAGTAATATTCCATTGTGTATATATACCACATCTTTTTCATCCATTCATCTGTTTTGGGACATTTGGGTTGTTTCCATGTCCTTGCAATTACAAATAGTGGTGCAATAAACATCTGAGTACAGGTGCCCCTTTGTATAAGTATTGAGGTCTCCTTTGGGTAGATTCCCAGAATAGTGATTGCTAGGTCAAATAGTAGTTCCATTTTCATTAGTTTGAGAGTCCTCCACACAGGTTTCCATAGTGACTGGACCAGTTTACATTCCCACCAGCAGTGTAAGAATGTTTCTTTCTTTCCACATCCTCACCAGCACTTGTTATTTTCTGCTTTTTTGATGTGGGCCATTCTTATTGGTGTAAGGTGGTATCACATTGTGGTTTTTATTTACATTTCCCTAATTCCTAATGGCGTTGAACATTTTTTCAAGTGCCTGTTGGCCATTTGTATTTCCACTTTGGAGAAGTGTCTTTTTAGTTCTCCCCATTTTTTATTTTTATTTTTTAATAATTTTTTTATTTATATATATTTCACATCATTTCAGTCCCTGGGGGTCACCCACCGCCTCCCCTTCCCACCCACTCCAGCTGGTCCCCATTCTCCCCTTGTGCAGTTTCATTTGGTTGACCATATATTATTGAAAACATTTGGTTTCTGTCCCTTTCTATCTGACTCGTTTCTGCTAGAATGATTTCTTCTAGGTACATCCAGGTTTCCATAAATTCATCAAATTTGTCATTTTTAATTGATGAGTAATACTCCATCGTGTATATATACCACATCTTTTTCATCCAGTCATCTGTTCTGGGGCATTTGGGTTGTTTCCATGTCCTTGCAATTATAAATTGTGCTGCAATAAACATCCGAGCACAGGTGTCCTTTTGTACCCACATTGAGGTCTC
>PVHY01016009.1:0-34671 GCA_004024945.1 Uropsilus gracilis
GTTATCAACTCAGTCCCAGTCCGAGGTAAAGTTAGGTTGAATAGGCAGGGTCCATACAGATGCAAATGGCCAGGCTGCCTCCTTCCCAGGCTGTTTCCGTGACAACAGCCGGGAGACGCCACAGCCTGCTCCAGGTAGGGAGCGTATCCTACCTGTCTCAGGTGGTCTCCTCCCCCAGGTGCGGGTGGGCTACCTGCTTCTCTCAGCAGGGTCGGAGTCCCCTTTGCAGCTGCCTCTTTTGTCTGCGAGAGCCTCAGTCCGCTCTCAGGACTTTGGGATGGGCACCGTTAACTCCATTAATGTTTATAGATGAAATCTATCTATGATTTACACTTCATGCAGTATAAAAGGGTATAAGTCCATAGCACCCATAGATGCTTAAATGATGATTTCTTGACTTATTATTAACCCATTTTTCATTCAAATTCCTGGTGATTTAGGCCTTTCATGCCTTAAGGTAATGTTTTCAGGGAGAAAATCCTAAATAATCAGACTCAGAAGATTGCATATATATCTTTCTGTGACTTCTCTTTTTTGATGATCATAGTTGAAATCACATTATGGTTTACACTTCATGGAATAGAAAAAGATACAATTCCGTATCACCCGCAGGTCTTAGTCATGATTTCTCCCACCTGTTATTAACCCTTTTTTGTTCCAATTCCTGCTGATTTAGGCCTTTCAACCAACAAGCAGTGCTTTCACTGAGATACCTCCTGAATTCACTCAGACTTCAAAGGGTGCAGTATATATCTATATGGAACTTCCCTGTACGTTGATGTTTATAGATGAAATCTCTGTTTTTCACTTCATGGGGTAGAAAAAATACATATATAAGTCCATATCACCCACAGATCTTAAGTTATGCTTTCTCCCACTAGTTATTAACCCTTTCATTCAAATTCCCGTTGATTTAGACCTATCAAGCCAACTGTAAGTGTTTTCAGAGAGAAACCCCCTAAATTCAATCAGATTCCAAAGTGTGCAGTATGTTTCTCTGTGACTTCTCCGTAGTTTGGTGATCATAGATGAAATCTCTCTATGTTTTCCACTTCATGGGGTAGAAAATGATATAAGTCCATATCTCCACAGATTTTAAGTCATGATGTATCCCACTTGTAATTAACACTTTTTTCATTCAAATTCCTGTGATTAGGCCTTTCAGGCCAACAGGCAGTTTTTTCAGCGAGAAACCTGATGAATTCAATCAGACTCCAAAGGGTGCAGTATATATCTTTCTGTGACATCTCCTTATTTGATAATCAGAGATGAAATCTCTGTTTTACACTTTATGGGTTATAAAAGGATATAGTCTACATCATCCACAGATCTTAATCATGATTTCTCCCGTTGTTATTAAACCGTTTTTCATTCAAGTTCATGCTGATTCAGGCATTGCATGCCATATGGCAGTGTTTTCAGGGAGAAAATTCCTGAATTCAATCAGAATCCAAAGAGTGCTTTATGTATCACTCTGTAACTTCTCTTTACTTATATGATCATAGATGAAATATCTCTGTGCTTACAATTCATGGTGTAGAAAAGGATATAAGTTATATCACCCACAGATCTTCATCATGATTTCTCGCCATTGTTATTAATCATTTTTTTCAATTTTATGCTGATTTAGGCCTTTCAGGCCAACATGCAGTGTTCTAAGGAAGAAACCACCTGAATTCAGTCAGACCCCAAAGGGTTCAGTACATCTCTTTCTGTGACTTCTCTGTACTTTAATGATCATATTTGAAATCTATGTTTTATACTTCCTGGGCTAGAAAAGTATATAAGTCCATAATACAACATATCTTAGGTCATGATTACTGCCACTTGTTATTAACGCTTTTTTCATTCAAATTCCTGCTGATTTAGGCCTTTCAAGCAACAGGCAGTGTCTTCAGTAAGAAAACTACTGAATTCAATCAGACTACAAGGGTACAGTATATAACTTTCTGTGACTTCTCTGTATTTTGATGATCATATGAAATCTATGTTTTACACTTCATGGGGTAGAAAAGAGTATATGTCCGTATAACCCTGCTGATTTATGCCTTTCATTCGACAAGGCAGTGTTTTCAGGGAGAAAACTCCTGAATTCAATCAGACCCCAAAGGGCGCAGTATAATTCTTTCTGTGACTTCTCTGTACTTTGATGATCATAGAGAAATATCTCTATGTTTTACACTTCATGGTGTAGAAATGACATATGTCTATATCACCCACAACTCTTAAGTCATGATTTCTCCACTTGGTATTAACCCTTTTTTCATTCAAATTCCTGATGATTTAGGCCTTTCAGGCCAACTGGAAGTGTTTTCAGGGAGAAACCTCTGTAATTCAATCACACTCCGAAGCATGCAGTGTATATCTTCATGGAACTCCCTGTACGTTGATGTTTATAAATGAAATATCTCTGTTTTTCACTTCATGGGGTAGAAAAGGACATAAGACCATATCACCCACAGATCATAAGTCATGATTTCCTGACCTTGTTATTAAACCTTTTTTCATCCAAATTCCTGCTGATTTAGGCCTTTCAGGCCAACTGTAAATGTTTTCATGGAGAATCCTCCTGAATTCAATCAGACTCCAAATTTTGCAGTATATCTTTCTGTGACTTCTCTATACTTTGCTGATCATAGATGAAATCTGTCTGTATTTTCTACTTCATGGGGTAGAAGAGGATATAATTCCATATAACCCACACATCTGAAGTCATCATTTATCCCCCTTTTTATTAACCCTTTTTTTATTCAAATTCCTGCTGATGTAGAGCTTTCAAGCCAACAGGTAGTGTTGGCAATTAGAAAACTTCTGAATTCAATCACACTCCAAAGGGTGCATTATGTATCTTTATGTATCTTCCCTTACGTTGATGTTTATAGATGACATCTCTCTGTTTTACACTTCATGAGAAAAGTATATAAGCCCATATCACCCACAAATCTTAAGTAATGACTTCTCGCACTTGTTATTAACCCTTTTTTCATTCAAATTCCTGCTGATTTAGGCCTTTCAGGCCAACAGGCAGTGCTTTCAGCCAGAAAACTCCTGAATTCAATCAGATTCCTAAGATTGCATTATATATCTTTCTGTGATTTCTCTGTACTTTCATGATCATAGATGAAATCCCTCCATGCTTTACACTTCAATGGGTAAAAGGATATAAGTACATAGCACCCACCGATCTTAACTCATGATTTCTCCCACATGTTATTAACCGTTTTTTCATTCAAATTCCTGCTGATTTAGGCCTTTCACCTATAAGGCAGTGTTTAAAGCGAGAAACATTTTGAATTCAATCACACCTCATAGTGTGCAGTATATATCTTTCTGTGACTTCTCTGTACTTTGTTGATCATAGATGAAATCTCTCTATGTTTTACAATTCAAGAGGTAGAAAAGGATATAAGTCCATATCATCCACAGATGTTAAGTCATGAATTCTCCCATTTGTTATTAACCCTTTTTTCATTCAAATTCCTGCTGATTTATGCCTTTGAGGCCAAAAGGTAGTATTTTCAAGGAGAAACCTGCTGATAAATCAGACTCTAAATGGTGCAATATATGTAATTCTGTGACTTCTCTGTTCCTGATGATCATATATGAAATCTCTCTCTGTTTTACACGTCATGGGGTAGAAAGGATATAAGTCTATAATACAACAGATCTTAAGTCATGATTTCTCCCAATTGTTATTAACACATTTTTCATACAGATTCCTGCTGATTTTGCCCTTTAGGCCAACAGGCAGTGTTTTCAGGGAGAAACCTCCTGAACTCAATCAGATTATAAAGGGTGCAGTATATATCTTTTTGTGACTTCTCTGTACTTTTATGATCATAGATGAAATCTCTCTATGTTTTACACTTCATGGAGTAGAAAAATATATAAATCCATGTCACCAACAGATCTTAAGACATGATTTCTCCCACTTGTTGAAACCCTTTTTTCATTCAAATTCTTGCTATTAGGCATTTCAGGCCAATAGGCAGTATTTAAAGAGAGAAACTTCCTGAAATAAATCAGACTCCAAAGGGTACAGTGTATATCTTTCTTGAATTCTCTGTACTTTGATGATCATAGTTGAAAACTCTCTATGTTTTATACTTCATGGAGTTGAAATGGATATAAGTCCATGTACCCACATATCTTAAGTCATGATTTTTTCCAACTATTATTAAACATTGTTTCATTCAATTCCTGCTGTTTAGGATTTACAGGCAACTGGAAGTTATTTCAGCAAGTAATCCCCTGAACTCAGTTAGACTCCAAAGGTTGCATTATATACCTTTTAGTGACGTTTCTTTACTTTGATGAATATAGATGAAATCTCTCTATGTTTTCCTCTACATGTGGTTTAAAAGGATATATGTCCATAGCACCCAAGATCTTAGGTCATTGTTTCTCCCACTTGTTATTAACACCTTTTTTCATTCAAATTCCTCATGAATTAGGATTTTCAGGCTAACTGGCAGTGTTTTCAGTTAGAAACCTCCTGAATTCAATCAGACTCCAAAGTGTGCAGTATATATCTTTCTGTTAGTTCTCTGTACTTTGATGATCATAGATGAAAACTACGTTTCAGACTTCATTTTGTAGAAAAGGATATAATTCCATATCACTCACAGATAATAAAACTTGATTTCTCCCACTTGTTCTTAAAGACTTTTTCTGTCAATTTCCTGCTGATTTAGGGCTTTCAAGCCAAAAGGCTGTATTTTCTGCTAGAAATCTCTTGAATTCAATCATACTCCAAATGTTGCAGTATATATCTTTATGGAACTTCCCTGTACGTTGATGTTTATACATAAAAAATCTCTATGTTTTACACTTAATGTGGTATAAAAGGACATAAGTCCATATAACGCACATATCTTAAGTCATGATTTCTCCCACTTGTTATTAACCCTTTTTTCATTCAAATTCCTGCTGATTTAGGCCTTTCCCACTAAAAGGAAGTGTTTAAAGCAAGAAACCTTGAAAACTTCATAACAACATGGATGCATTTAGAAGAAATCATATTAGCAGAAACAAGCCATAAAGAAAAAGGCAGAAACCAAATGGTTTCACTAATGTATGGGATATAGTTAAAAAAAATAAATAAATAAAAACCTGGAGGAAAGTCAAAACAAGCTAAGCACCAAAATGAAGTACACAACTATGAACAGAAGGGAAAGGGGTGGGGGAGAAGGGAGGGGAGTGAGAGGGGGGTAAACCCTTGAGATTACAAAGTTGTGAAATTTATATATAAATAAATTTTAAAAAAAGAAACCTCCTGAATTCAATCACACTCCAAACGGTAGAGTATATATCTTTCAGTGATTTCCTTGTACTTTGATGATCATAGTTGAAATCTATGTTTTACACTTCATGATTTAGAAAAGGATATAAGTCCATATCACCCACAGATCTGAAGTCATGATTTCACCCACTTGTATTAACCATTTTTTCATTCAAATTAATGTTTTTTTATGCCGTTCAGGCCTGCGGGCCGTGTTTTCAGCAAGAAACTTCTTGAATTCAATCATACTGCAAAGGATGGAGTATATATCTTTCTCTGACTTTTCTGTATTTAATGATCATAGATGAAATCTCTCTATGTTTTACACTTTATGGGGTACAAAAAGGTTCATATCATCCACAGATGTTAAGTCATGATTTCTCCTACATGTTATTAACCATTTTTCAATTCAAATTCCTGCTGATTTAGGCCTTTCAGGCCAAAAAGCAGTGTTTTCAGCGAGAAAACTCCTGATCAATCAACTCTAAAGTGTGCAGTATATATATTTCTGTGACTTCTCTGTATTTGATGATCATACATGAAATCTCTCTGTTTTACACCTCATGGAGTAGAAAAGGATATAAGTCCATATCACCCACAGATCTATATCATGAAATCTCCCACTTGTTATTAAACTTTTATCATTCAAATTCCTCATGATTTAGGATTTTCAGGGTAAATGGCAGTTTTATCAGTTGGAAACCTCTTGAATTCAATCAGACTACAAAGGGTGCCTTATATATCTTTCTTTGATATCTGTGTGCTTTGATGAACATAGATGAAACCTAATTTTACACTTCATTGGGTAGAAAAGGATATAAGTACATATAACCCACAGATAATAAATCTTGATTTCTCCCACTTGTTTTTAATGCTTTTTTCATTCAAATTCCTGCTGTTTTAGGCATTTCACATCAACAGTCAGTATTTATTTATTTATTTATTTATTTATTTATTTATTTATTTATTTATTTTCTTTTTTCAGACTAGGTCTTGCTATTTTTGCCTGTGGAACAGCAGGCTCTCGTTGCCCAGGGTACCACAGACTAAAGCAATCCCAAGTCTCAGTTTCCCAGGTAGCTGGGATGACAGGCGCGCGCCACAACACCCAGCTATTTTTTTGGGACTAGGTCTCGCTATGGGCCCCAGGCGGGACTCGAACCGCAATCCCTAGCCCCAGCCACTTCATAGGCTGAAGCTTACAAGCACAAGCAACCTTGCCCGTCCAAGAGGCAGTGTTTAAAGCGATCAAGCTCCTGAATACAATCACACTCCAAAGGATGCAGTACATATCTTTCTGTGACTTCTCTCGACTTTGCTGATCATAGATGAAATCTCTCTCTGTTTTTCATTTCATGACTTAGAAAATATATAAGTCAATATCACCCACAGATCTTAGGTCATGATTTCTCCCACTTGATATTAAACCTTTTTTCATTCAAATTCCTGATGATTTATTCCTTTCATGCAAACAAGCAGTGTTTTCATGAGAAACCTCCTGAATTCAATGAGACTCCAAAGTGTGCAATATATATCTTTCTGTGACTTCTCTGTACTTGGATGATCATAGATGAATTGTATCTTGTTTTACACTACAGGGGGTAGAGAAGGATATTAGTCCACATCACCCACAGATATTTAGTCATGATTTCACCCACTTGTTATTAACCTTTTTTCATTCAAATTCCTGCAGATTTAGGTCGCTCAGTCCAACAGTGTTTTCATCAAGAAAACTCCTGAATTCAATCAGACTTCAAAAGGTGTAGTATATATCTTACTGTGACTTCCCTGTTCTTTTATGATCGTAGTTGAAAACTCTATATGTTTTACATATCATCGTGTAGAAAAGGACATAAGTCCCTATCACCGACAGATCTTAAGTCATGATTTCTCCCACTTTACTAACCCTTTTTTCATTCAAATTCCTACTGATTTAGGACTTCCAGACCAACAGGCAGTGATTGCATGGAGAAACCTGAATTCATTAACACTCCAAAGAGTGCAGTATATATCTTTCTGTAACTTCTCTGTACTTTTATGATCATAGATGAAATCTCTCCATGACTTACACATCATGGAGAAGAAAAGGATACAAATCCATATAACCCAAAGATCTTAAGTCCTGATTTTTCCAACTTGTTATTAACTCGTTTGTCATTCAAATTCCTGCTTATTTAGGACTTTCAGGCCAATAGGCAGTGTTTTCAGTGACAAACATTCTGAATTCAATCACACTCCAAAGGGTGCAGTATATATCTTTCTGTGACTTCTCTGTACTTTGGTGATCATAGATGAAATCTCCCTATGATTTACACATCATGGAGTAGAAAAGGATATAAGTCCATAACACCCACAGATCTTTAGTCATGATTTCTTCCACTTGTCATTAACCCTTTTTCATTCAAATACTGCTGATTTAGTCCTTTCAGTCCAACAGGCATTGTTTTCATCAAGAAACCTCCTGAATTCAATCAGACTCCTACGGTGCAGTATATATCTTTCTGTGACTTGTCCCTATTTGATGATCATAGATGAATACTCTCTATGTTTTACACTTCATTGAGTAGAAAAAGGATGTAAGTCCATATCACCCACAGTTCTTAAGTCATGATTTCTCCCTCTTGTTATTAACCCTTTTTTCATTCAAATTCCTGCTGATTTAGGCCTTTCACACTATAAGGCAGTGTTTAATTCGAGAAACCTACTGAATTCAATCATACCCCAAAGGGTGCATTGTATATCTTTCTGTGACTTCTCTGTACTTTGATGATCATAGATGAAATCTCTCTATGTTTTACAATTCAAGAGGTAGAAACGGATATAAGTCCATATTATCCACAGATGTTAAGTCATAAATTCTCCCACTTGTTATTAACCCTTATTTCATTCAAATTACTGCTGATTTTTGCCTTTCAGGCAAAAAGGCAGTATTTTTAGCGAGAAACCTCCTGATCAATCACACACTAAGGGTGCAGTATATTAATTCTGTGACTTCTCTGTACCTGATGGTCATACATGAAATCTCTCTATGTTTTTTACCTCAGGGGGTAGAAAAGTATATAAGTCCATAATACAGCATTTCTTAAGTCATGATTTCTTCCACTTGTTATTAATGTTTTTTTCATCAAATTCCTGCTGATTTAGGCCTTTCACGCCAACAGGAAGTGGTTAAAGCAATAATGCTCGTGAATTCAATCACACTCCAAAGTGTGCATTATATATCTTTCTGTGACTTTTCTGTACTTTCATGATCATAGATGAAATCCCTCTATGTTTTACACTTAATGGGGTATAAATGGACATAAGTCCATATCACCCGCAGATCTGAAGTCATGAATATTCCAGTTGTTATTAACCCTTTTTTATGAGTATATTTATATTTTTTAAATTTTTAAGTCATTTATTGATTTGTCACAATTGTGCATTAATTGATCCCTCCCACTTCCTCCATATCCCACCTCTGTATCCCCCTTCCTCCTCCCTCCATATCCGCCCTATTTATCACCCCTTCAGTCACTCCTCCCATTTTTCTGCAAATTGTTGGTTGGTTAAGTTGGTGTTTAGTGTTGGCTGTTTGGCCTGTTGTTCTCTTCTGATATATGGTAAATGTGTGTATTTCTTTTTTTTACCCCAGGGCTACCCACTTCACTAACATTTGTTAACTATCCTGATCTTTTGTGCTCTTCACCTCCCCCGCATTCTTCCCCCTCCTCCTCTCTTGCTCCATTGTTCAGTCCCTTTGGTTGTTTTCATTTTTCTTGTTTGTTTGGTTTTCACTATATCCTTCATATAAGTGAGACCATCCCGTACTTTTCTTTTTCTTTTTGACTTATTTCTGCTGATACGAGTCTTTCTAGTTCCATCCCGGTTGCTGCAAATGACATGTGTTCGTCCTCCTTGATGGAGGCGTAGTATTCCATCCTGTATATGTACCACATTTTTTTAGCCAATCGTCTGTTTGGGGGCATTTGGTTTGTTTCCAATTCTTTGCAACTGTAAATAGGGCTGCAATGAACATGTGCGTACATGTGTCCTTTTGAATTAATGTCTTCATGTCCTCTGGGTAGATTCCTAGTAGTGGGATTGCTGGGTTGAATGGTAAGTCCACTTTCAATTGTTTGAAGGTCCTCCACAGAGTCTTCCATAGTGGCTGGACCAGTTTGCACTCCCACCAGCAGTGTAGGAGAGTTCCTTTTTTTCCACATCCGTGCCAACATTTGTTTTTGTCTGTTTTATTTATGTGGGCCATTCTTACTGGTGAAGGATGGTATCTCAGTGTGGTTTTAATGTGCATTTCCCTGATTATTAGTGAAGTGAAGCATTTTTTCATATGTCTATTCGCCATCTGTCTCTCCTCTTTGGTAAAGTGTCTTTTTAGTTCTTCTCCCCATTTTTTGATTGGGTTATTTGCTTTGTTTTTGTTGAGCTGTAGGAGCTCTCTGTGGATCTTTGTTATCAGACCCTTGTCAATTGTCTGCAGGGCAAAAATTTTCTGCCAGTTGTTTGGGTTTCTTTTTGTTTGTTAATTGTCTGTTTTGCTGAACAGAAACTTTTTAGTTTTATATAGTCCCAGCTGTTTATGCTTTCCTTTATTTTTTTTGCCGGCCATAGTTGTTTCCCCAAATGGATTTCTGAGGTGAAATTCATGAAGGATTTTGCCCAGGTTTTCTTCTATGTATTTTATGGTTGCAGGTCTCACTTCCAGGTCCTTTATCCATTTTGAGTTAATTTTTGTACAAGGTGTGAGGGTGTTATCCTGGTCCATTTTTTTACAAGTTTTGATCCAGTTTTCCCAGCACCGTTTACTGAAGAGGGTATCCTTGTTCCAGGGTATGTTTTTTTCCCCTTTGTCAAAGATTAATTGACTGTATATGTGTGGTTTTATTTCTGGATATTCAATTCTGATCCATTGGTCTGTTTGTCTGACCTTTTAGTCCAACTGGAAGTGTTTTCAGCGAGAATCCTCCTGAATTCAATCAGACTCCATGGGGTGCAATGTATATCTTTATGTGACTTCTCTATACTTTGATGATCATAGATGAAATCTCTCTATGTTTTACACTTCATGGGGTAGAAAAGGATATAAGTCCATAGCACCCAAGATCTTAAGTCATGATTTCTACCACTTGTTATTAACCCTTTTTTTAGTCAAATTCCTGCTTATTTAGGCCTTTCAGGGTAATAGGTAGTGTTTAAGGCAAGAAACCTCCTGAATTCAATCACACTCCAAATGATGCAGTATTTTTCTTTCTGTGACTACTTTGTACTTTGATGATCATAGACGAAATCTCTCTATGTTGTACAATTCATGAGGTAGAAAAGGATATAAATCCATAGCACCCACACACCTTGTAATGATTTCTCCCACTTGTTATTAACTTTTTCTCATTCAAATTAATGCTGATTTAGGCCGTTCAGGCCAACAGGCCCTGTTTTAAGCAAGAAACCTCCTGAATTCAATCAGACTGCCAAGGATGCTGTATATATCTTTCTGTGACTTCTCTGTATTTGATGATCATAGATGAAGTCTCTCTATGCTTTACACTTTATGGGATACTAACAATATAGTCCATATCATCCACAGATGTTAAGTCATGAATTCTCCCACTTGTTATTAACCCTTTTTTCATTCAAATTCCTGCTGAAGTAGGCCTTTCAGTCCAAAAGACAGTGTTTTCAGAGAGAAACCTGATCAATCAGACTGTAAAGAATGTTGTATATATATATTTCTGTCATTACTCTGTAATTTGATGATCATACATGAAATCTATGTTTTACTCCTCATGGGGTAGAAAAGGGTATAAGTCCATAATACATCAGATCTTAAGTCATGATCTCTCACTTGTTATTAACCTTTTTTCATTAGGCCTTTCACGCTAAAAGGCAGTATTTAAATCGATAAAGCTCCTGAATTCAATCACAATCCAAATGGTGCAGTATATATCTCTCTGTGACTTCTCTTTACTTTGATGATCATAGATGAAATCCCTCTATGTTTTCCACTTCATGGGTTAGAAAAGGATAAGTCCATATCACCCACAGTTCTTAAGTCATGATGATAGGGATTGCCCCTCCCCCGATTATCTCCGGTTTAAGATTGTAGATTTCAAGGACAGGTATGCTAAAATGGGAGAATGTCCTTAGCTGGAATTCCCTTCAGGTAGATGCAGCCAGAGAAATGAAATGGTCAAGGTGAAACAGGTTCCCTGAAGGCGGGAAATCAGGGTATATAAAGAGTGTGCAAACAAAGAGAAGGATTCGATTCAGGATTCGATTCATATAGGAGATTTGAATATGGTGACTGGATATAGAGAGGTTCAGTGGAGGAGAGATGGGTATCGGCCATCTTGTAAAGTTGTGAGCCCTGTGAGCTTGGCCATATGGCCACCGGCGGCCTGCAAATCTTGGCTGGCCCAGGCTGGCAGCATGTGTGTTGAATGCGGTTAAGGAGTTTGCAGAGTTGAACTCCATGTTGGAGTTTGTTTTGCTGAGTTTGATTTGTGTCTGAATGAGGCCATGCAAAAGTTAGCCCTGAGAAGAAAGTGAACTTTGCTGATTCGGCACCATGGAGTTCCTGCTACCTGAAGGTGACAAGGAGAAGACAGCGTGGAACAAGGAGGAACAGTCAAAGGAACATGTCTTCAAGCATCTAGAGATGGACTCTGTCTGGACATTGGTGAGTTGATCAGAACTGAGAGACTGAGGATATTTGGGCAATCTAGGGAAAGGACTTTGGACAATGCTGAGAAAGGTTTTGGACAATGGTAAAGTAATCTGAGTCTTACATGCTTTCTTTTGTAGTAACCAGAAAATCACTGTGATAAATAAATTAGTCTGCACTGAGAGTCTTGCATTGGTTTCATATTTTGTTTGAGAAGGCTGGATGGTGGTAAGAACCCAGGAATGGGAAGTTTACACTGTGTTTTAAAGTTTTTCTTTTTTATGTCTAAAGAGGGAAAGAAAGCAGAGAGAAGCTGGTAGGTGATGTTTGCATATCAAAAGTAAAGGTGATCAGTGAAAATGCTAATGAAGAGTGTGTAGACTGCTTTGTAGAGAGAAGTAGGCAGATAGGTGTAAATAGACAAAGTTCAAGTCAGAAAGTCTTCTTTTTATCCTGTTTCAAAGATTTTCCCAATTGTTACTACCCCTTTTTTCATTCAAATTCCTGCTGACTTAGGCCTTTCAGGCCAAAGGGCAGTGTCTTCAGCGAGAAACCTCCTGAATTCCATCATAATGCAAAGCATGCAGTATATCTTTCTGTGAATTCTCTGTATTTGATGATCGTAGATGAAATCTATGTTTTACACTTAATGGGTACAAAAGGATGTAGTCCATATCATCCACAGATATTAAGTCATGATTTCTCCCACTTGTTATTATCCCTTTTTTCAGTGAAATTCCTGATGATTTAGGCCTTTCAGGCCAACAGGCAGTGTGTTCTGTGAGAAACCTGAATTCAATCAGATTCCAAAGGGTTCAGTATATATCTATCTGTGTCTTCTCTATCCTTTGATGATCATAGATGAAATCTCTGTATGTTTTACACTTTATGGAGTAGGAAAGGATATGAGTCCATAACACCAGCAGATCTTAAGTCATGATTTCTCACCCTTATTAACCCTTTTTTCATTCAAATTCCCACTGATGTAGGCCTCTGAGGGTAACAGGCATTGCCTTCAGTGAGAAACCTCCTGAATTCAATCACACTCCAAAGGGTGCATTATATATCTCTCTGTGACTTCTCTGTACTTTGATGATCACAGATGAAATCTCTCTATGGTTTACACTTCATGGAGTAGAAAAGGATATAAGAGCATATCACCCACAGATCTTAACTCATGATTTCTCCCACTTGTTAACACTTTCTTCATTCAATTTCCTGCTGATTTAGGCCTTTCCCGCCAACTGGAAATGTTTTCAGGGAGAAAACTCCTGACTCCCTCGGGTGCAGTATATAACATTCCGTGACTTCTCTGGAGCTGCTGGAGGTCACCATGCCGGTTCCAGGCCTGTGGGAGGGACCCCCTTGCCGTCCCGACCTCTCCATCATCCCTGGGAGCCAACCCCCACCACCAGGTTCCTACGGAAACCCGCCAACCTTGCCCACGCACAGGTTAGCTGCTGGAGGTCGCCACACCGGCTCCAGGCCAGTGGGAGGGACACCTTTGCCGTGCCGCGCTCTCCGCCATCCTTGGGAGCCAACCCCCGCTGCCAGGTTCCTCTGGGAACCTGCCCACCTTGCCCATGCCCAGGTTAGCTGCTGGAGTTCGCCGCGCCGGCTCCAGGCCTGTGGAAGGGACCCCCTTGCCTTGCCGCCCTCTCTGTCATCCCTGGGAGCCAACCCCCAAGAGAAAAACATAACAGTAACCTGAATATGGAACGAAGAAATAAAGTTATCATTATACGCGGATGATATGATTCTCTAAGTAGAGAACCCAGAAAATCAACAGAAAAACTGATTGAAATAATAAAACGATTTGGTAAGGTAGCTGCATACAAAATCAACATGCAAAAATCAACAGCATTCATATATGCAAAGAATCAATCAGAAGAAGAAGAAATTAGACAAAACACCCCATTTACCATTGAACAAAGAAAATCAAATACTTGGGAATTAATCTAACAAAAGATGTAAAAGACCTATACAAAGAAAACTAGAAAACATTCTTAAAAGAAGTAGAAGATGATGTAAAAAAATGGAAAGACATTCCCTGTACATGGATCGGAAAAATCAACATCATCAAAATGGCTATACTACCGAAGGCCATCTATGGAATCAATGCAATTCCAATAAAGATTCCAATGAAATGAAAGAAACCAACGGGACTGAACCTTGGAGTGAGAGAGGAGGAGGGTGAAGAAGATGGGGGAAGTGAAGAGCACAAAAGATCAGGATAGTTAACAAATGTTAGTGAAGTGGGAAAGCCCCGGGGTAAAGAAAAACAAAAAATAAAACAACAACAAGAAGAAAAAAAAAACACACACACACTTACCATATATCGGAAGAGAACAATAGGCCAAACAACCAACAACTAAACATCAACTTAACCAAACAACAATTTGCATAAAAATGGGAGAAGTGACTGAAGGGGGGATGCAGAGGGGGCATATGGAGGGAGGAGGAAGGTGGATACAGAGGGGGATATGGAGGGAGGAGGAGGGATCAATTAATGCACAATTGTGACAAATCAATAAAATGAATTAAAAAAAATTCCATGACTTCTCTGTACTTTGATGATCATAGATGAAGTCTCTCTGTGTTTTACACTCCATGGGGTAGAAAAGGATATAAATCCATATCACCCACAAATATTGAGTTATGATTTCTCCCACTTGTTTTTAACCATATCTTCATTCAAATTGTTGCTGATTTAGGCCTTTCAGGCCAACTGAAGTGTTTTCAGGGAAATTACTGAATTCAATTACATATCAAAGAGCAGTATATATCTTTCTTTGCCTTCTCTGTATTTTGATGATCATAGGTGAAATCTCCCTAAGTTATACACTTCATGGAGTAGAAAAGGATATAAATACATATCTCCCACAGATCTTTAGTCATGATTTGTCCCACTTGATAATAACCATTTTTTCATTCTAATTCCCATGGATTAGGCTTTTCAGGCCAACAGGCAGTGTTTTAAGTGAGAAACCTATGAATTCAATCACATTACAAAAGGTACCACATATATCTTTCTGTGACTTCTCTTTACTCTGATGATGATAGATGAAATCTCTCTGTTTTACATTTCGTGTAGTAGAAGATGATACAAGTCCATTCACCCTCCCAGATTCCAATGGGTGCAGTATATATCTTTCTGTGAATCTCTTTACTTTGGTGATCATAGATGAAATCTATGTTTTACACTTCATAGAGTAGAAAGGATATAAATCCATGTCACCAACAGATCTTAAGTCATGATTTCTCCCACTTGTTTTTAATAATTTTGTCATTCAAAATCCTGCTGAATTAGGACTGTCAGGCCAACAGGGAGTGTTTTCTGAAAGAAAACTCCTGAGTTCAATCAAACTCCAATGAATGCATTATATATCTTTCTGAAGTTCTCTGTACTTTGAATATCATAGATGAAATCTATGTTTTACACTTCATGGAGTAGAAAAGGATATAAGTCCATAACTCCCACAGATCATAATGATGATTTATCCCACTTGTTATTAACCCTTTTTTCATTCAAATTCCTGCTGATTTAGACCTTTCAGACCAACAGGCAGTGTTTTCAGTTAGAAACCTTCTGGATTCAATCAAACTCCAAAGGGTGCAGTATGTATCTTTATGGATCTTCCCTTATGTTGATGTTTATAGATGAAATCTCTCTCTGTTTTGCACTTCATGGGATAGAAAATATATAAGTCCATATCATCCACAGATCTGAAGTCATGATTTATCCCACTTGTTATTAACCCATTTTTCTTTCTAATTTCTGCTGGTTTAGGCCTTTCAGGCCAACTTGCAGTGTTTTCAGCTAGAAACCTCATGAATTCAATCAGACCCAAAGGGTGCCTGATATATCTTTCTCTGACTTCTCTGTACTTTGATGATCATAGATGAATTCTATGTTTTACACTTCATGGGGTAGAAAAGGATATAAATACAGATCTTAAGTCATGATTTCTCCCATTTGTTATTAAACTCTTTTTCATTCAAATTCCTGCTGATTTAGGCCTTTCAGGCCAGCAGGCTATGTTTTAAGCGAGAAACCTCTGAATTCAAAAGCACTACAAAAGGTACCATATATATCTTTCTGTGAATTCTCTGTACTTGATGATCATAGATGAAATTTCTCTATGTTTTACACATATGTGGTACAAAAGGATGTAGGCCATTTCAACCACAGATCTTAAGTCATGATTTCTCCCACTTGTTAGTAACCATTTTTCCTTCAAATTCCTGCTGATTTAGGCTTTTCAGCCCAACTGGCAGAGTTTCCAGAGAAAAATTTCCTGAATTCAATCAGACTCCAATGGGTGCAATATATATCTTTCTGTGAATATCTTTACTTTGGTGATCATAGATGAAATCTCTCTATGTTTTAGACTTCATGGGAAAGAAAAGGATTAAGTCTATATCACCCACACATCTTAAGTCATGATTTCTCCCACTTGGTATTAACCCTTTTTTCATTCAAATTCCTTCTGATTTAGGTTTTTCAGGCCAACAGGCAGTGTTCTCAGGAAGAAATCTCCTGAATCACTAACACTCCAAAGGGTACAGTATATACCTTTCTGTGAAGACTCTGTACATTGATGATCATAGATGAAATATATGTTTTACACTTCATGGGTTCTAAAATGATGTAAGTCCATATGCCCCACAGATCTTAAGTCATGATTTCTCCCACTTGTTATTAACACTTTTTTCTTTCAAATTCCAGCTGATTTAGGTTTCATGCCAACTGGCAATTGTTTCAAGGAGAAACTTCCTGAATTCAATCAGACTCTGAATGATCCAGTATATATCTTTCTGTGACTTCTCTGTATATTGATGATGATAAATGAAATCCCTCTATGTCTTACAGTTCATGAGGTAGAAAAGGATATAAGTTTGTATAACCCACATAGCTTAAGTCATGATATCGCCCATTTGTTATTAACCCTTTTTTGGTTCAAATTCCTGCTGATTTAGGCCCTTTAGGGCCACAGCAGTGTTTTCAGCGAGAAACCGCCTGAATTCAATCAGACTCCAAAGGGTGCAGTACATAAATTTCTGTGACTTCTCTGTATTTTGATGATCATAGATGAAATCTCTCTCTGTTTTACACTTCATGGAGTAGAAAATGATATATGTCCATATCACCCAACGATCTAAGTCATGATTTCTCCCAAGGTTATGAACTCTTTTTTCATTCAAATTCCTGCTGATTTAGGCCTTTCAGTCTGACAGGCAATGTTTTCAGAAGGAATCCTCTGAATTCAATCAGACTCCAAAGTATGCAGTATATATCTTTCTGTGATTATCTTTACTTTGATGAACAGAGATGAAATCTTTCCATGTTTTACACTTCATGGAGTAGAAAAGGATATAAGTCCACATCACCCACAGATCTTAAGACATGATTTCTCCGGCTTGTTATTAACCATTTTTTTCAAATTCCTGCTGATGTAGGATTTTCAAGCCAACAGGCAGTGCTTTCAGTGAAAAACCTCCTGAATCCGATCACATTCCAAAGGGTGTAGTATATATCTTTATGGAACTTCCTTGTACGTTGATGTTAGTAGATGAAATCTCTCCCTGTTTTAATTCATGGGGTAGAAAAGGCTAAGTTCTTTTCACATGCCGATTTTAAGTTATGCTTTTTCCCACTTGTTATTAACCTTTTTCTCTTTCATATTCCTGCTGTTTTAGGCCTTTCAGGCAACTGGAAGTGTATTCATGGGGAAGCCTCGTGAATTCAATTAGACTCCAAAGGTTGCAGTATATATCTTTCTGTGACTTTCTTAATATTGATGATCATAGATGAAATCTCTCTATGTTTTACACTTCATGGAGTAAAGAAGTATATAACTCCATATCACCCACAGATCTTAACTCATGATTTCTACAGTTGTTATTAACACTTTTTTTCATTCAAATTCCTCTTTTTTATGCCTTTCAGGCAATAACACAAGTTTTCAGGGCGAAAGCTACTGAATTCAATCAGACTCCTGAGAATACATTATATATCTTTCTGTGACTTCTCTGTACTTTGATGATCATAAATGAAATCTATGTTTTACATGTCATGGGCTAGAAAAGGATATAAGTCCATATGTCACACAGATCTTAAGTCATGATTTCTGCCACCTGTTATTAAACATTTTTCATTCAAATTTCTGCTGATTTAGACTTTTCAGTCCACTGTGCATGGTTTTCAGGGAGAAACCTACTGAATTCAGTCAGACTCTAAAGGGTGCAGTATAAATCTTCGTGTGAGTTCTCTTTAATTTAATGATCATATCACCTACAGATGTTAAATCATGATTTCTCCCAATAGTTACTAACCCTTTTGTCATTCAAATTCCTGCTATTTTAGACCTACTGGCCAACAGGAAGTTTTTTCAGGGATAAACCTGAAATATCACATTCCAAAGGGTGTAGTATATATCTTTCTGTGACTTCTCTGTATTTCATGATCATAGATGAAATTCCTCTATGTTTTAAACTTCATGTAGTAGAAAAGGATTTATTCCATATCACCCACGGGTCTTAATTCATGATTTCTCCCACTTGTTATTAACCCTTTTTTCATTCAAATTCCTGCTGATTTAGGCTTTTCAGGCCAAAAGTCAGAGTTTTCAGGGATAAACCTCCTGAATTCAATCAGACTACAAAGTGTGCAATGTATATCTTTCTGTGATTACTCTGTACTTTGATGATCATAGATGAAATCTATGTTTTACAGTTCATGTGGTAGAAAAGCATATAAGTCCATATAACCCAAAGTTCTTAATTCATGAATTCTCCCACCTGTTATTAACACTTTTCATTCAAATTTCTGCTAATATAGGCCTTTCAGAGCAGCAGGCAGTGCTTTCAGATAGAAACCTCCTGATTTCATTCACACTCCGAAGGGTGCAGAGAATCCAATTGAATTCAATTATTATCCAAAGGGTGCATTGTATATCTTTCTGTGATTTCTCTGTACTTTGATGATCATAGATGAAACCTATGATTTACACTTAATGGGGTCGAAAACAATATAAGCCCATATCACCCACAGGTCTTAAGTCATGATTTCTCCTACATGTTATTAATCATTTTTTCATTCAAATTCCTGCTGATTTAGGCTTTTCAGGCCACCCTGCATTGTTTTCAGGGAGAAACCTACTGAATTCAGTCAGACTCCAAAGGGTGGAGTATATATATCTTCCTGTGACTTCTCTTTACTTTGATGTTCATAGAGGATATCTCTCTATGTTTTACACTCCATGGGGTAGAAAAGGATATAAGTCCCAAATACTAACAGAACTTAAGTCTTGAATTCTCCCACCTCTTATGAACCCTTTTTCATTCAAATTCCTGCTCGTTTATGCCTTTCAGGCCAACAGGCACTGTTTTCCACGAGAAACCACCTGAATTCCATCAGACTCCAAAGATTGCAGTATATATCTTTCTGTGACTTCTCTGTACATTGATGACCATAGATGAAGTCTCTCTATGTATTACACTATCTGTGTTACAAGGATATAAGCCCATATAACCGACAGATCTTAAGTCATGATTTCTCCCACCTGTTATTAACCCTTTTTTCATTTAAATTCCTGCTGATTGAGGCCCTTTAGGCCCACAGGCGGTGTTTTAAGCAAGAAACCTGCTGAATTCAATCAGACTCCAACGGGTGCAGTATATATCTTTCTCTCACTTCTCTGTATTTGATGATCATAGATGAACTCTATGTTTTACACTTTATGGGGTAGAAAAGGATATAAGTCCATATCACCCACAGATCTTAACTCATGATTTCTCCCACTTCTTATTAACACTATTTTCATTCAAATTCTTCTTTTTTAAGCCTTTCAGGCAATAAGACAGTGTTTTCAGTGATAAAACACCTGAATTCAATGAGACTCCAAAGGGAGCAATATATATCCTTCCGTGACTACTCTGTGCTCTCATAATCATAGTAGAAATCTCACTATGTTTTACACTTCATGAGGTAGAAAAAGATATAAGTCCATTTCACACACAGATTTTTTTTTTTTTTGAGACTAGGTCTTGCTATTTTTGCCCGTGGAACCGCAGGCTCTCATTGCCCAGGGTACCACAGACTCAAGCAATCCCCAGCCTCAGCTTCCCAGGTAGCTGGGATTACAGGCACGCACCACCACACCCAGCTATTTTTTTGGAACTAGGTCTCGCTACGGGCCCCAGGCGGGACTCGAACCGTGATCCCTAGCCCCGGCCGCTTGTAGGCTGAAGCTTAGAAGCACAAGCCACCTAGCTGGCCTTCACACATAGATCTTAAGTCATGCTATTTCCCACTTGTAAATAACCTTTTTTCCTTCATATTCCTGCTGATTTAGGCCTTTAGGGAACTGGATATGTATACAGGGAGAAACCTCGTGAATTCAATTATACTCCAAAGGTTGCAGTATATATCTTTCTGTGACACTCTTTACATTGTTGATATCTCTATGTTTTACACTTCATGGAGTAAAAAAGTATATAACTCCATATCACCCACAGATCTTAACTCATGACTTCTACCAGTTCTTATTAACACTTTTTTCATTCAAATTCCTCTTTTTTATGCCTTTCAGGCAATAACACAATGTTTTCAGGGAGAAAATTCCTAAATTCAATCAGACTCCTAAGATTGAGTATATATCTTTCTGTGACCTCTCTGTACTTTGATAATCATAGATGAAACCTCATTTTGTATTACACTTCAAGGGGTAGAAAATGATATACATCAATATCACCCACAGTTCTTAAGTCATCATTACACCCACTCGTGATTAACCCTTTGTTCATTCAAATTCCTGCTGATTTATCCCTTTCAGGCAAACAGGCAGTGTTTTCAGTGAGAAACCTCATGAGTTCAATCATACTCCAAAGCGTGCAGTATATAACTTTTTGTGACTTCTCTGTACTTTGATGATCATAGTAGAAATCTCTCTATGTTTTAAACTTCATTGAGTAGGAAAGGATATAAGTCCATATCACCCAGAGATCTTCAGTCATGATTTCCTGAAGTTGTTATTAACCCTTTTTTCATTCAAATTCCTGCTGATTTAGGCCTTTCAGGCCAACAGGCAGTGCTTTCAGGAGAAAATTCCTGAATACAATCAGACTCCTAAGATTGCATTATATATCTTTTTGTGACTTCTCTATATTTTGATCATCATAGATGAAATCTCTCTATGTTTTACACTTCCATGGGTAAAAGTATATAAGTCCATGGCACTCACAGATCTTAAGTCATGATTTATACCACTTGTTATTAAGCCATTTTCCATTCAAATTCCTGCTTGTTTAGGTCTTTCAGGCCAACAGGCAGTATTTAAAGTGAGAAACCTCCTCAAATAAATCAGACTCCAAAGGGTGCAGTATATATCTTTATGGAACTTTCCTGTAAGTTGATGTGTATAGTGTAATCTCTCTGTTTTTCACTTCATGGGGTAGAAAAGGATATAAGTCCATATCATCCACATACTTAAGTCATGATTTCTCCCACTTGCTATTAACACTTTTTTCTTCCTGCTGATTTAGACCTTTCACGCTATAAGGCCGTGTTTAAAGCGAGAAACCTCCTGAATTCAATCACACCCCAAGGGGTGCAGTATATATCTTTCTGTGACTTCTGTGTACTTTGATGATAATAGATGAAGTCTCTCTATGTTTTACAATTCAAGAGGTAGAAAAGGATATAAGTCCATATCATCCACAGATGTAAAGTCATGATATTATCCATTGTTTCATTTAAATTCCTGCTGATTTATGCCTTTGAGGCCAAAAGACAGTGTTTTCAGTGAGCAATCTCCTTATCAATCAGACTCTAAAGGGTGCAGTATATATAATTCTGTGACTTCTATGTTTTACACATCCTGTGGTAGAAAAATATATGTCCATAATACAACAGATCTTAAGTCATGATATCTCCCAATTGTTATTAACCCATTTTTCATTGAAATTCCTGCTGATTTAGGCCCTTTAAGCCAACAGTCATTGCTTTCAGCGTGAAACCTCCTGAATTCAATCAGACTCAAAGGGTACAGTATATAACTTTATGGAACTTCCCTGTATGTTGATGTTTATACATGAACTCTCACTGTGTATTTTACTTCATGGGGTAGAACAGGATATAAATCCATATCACCCACACATCTTAAGTCATGATTTATCACACTTGATATTAACCCTTTTTACATTCAAATACCTGCTGATTTATGCTTTTCAGGCCAACAGGCTGTGTTTTCAGTGAGAAACCTTCTGAACTCAATCACAATCCAAATGGTGCAGTATGTATCTTTGTGGATCTTCTCTTAAGGTGATGTTTACCGATGAAATCTCTCTCTGTTTTACTCTTCATGGAGTTAAAAAGGATATAAGTCCATATCACCCACAGATCTTAAGTCATGACTTCTCCCATTTACTATTAACACTTTTTCATTCAAATTCCTGGTGATTAGGCCTTTCAGACCAACAGGCAGTGTTTTCAGCGAGAAACCTCCTGAATACAGTCAGACTCCAAAGGATGTAGTATATATCTTTCCGTGACATCTCTCTATTAGATGATCATAGATGAAATCTCTATGTTTCACACTTTATGGGTTACAAAATGATATATTCTATATCATCCACAGATCTTAAGTCATGATTTCTCCCGTTGTTATTAAGCCACTTTTCATTCAAATTCCTGCTGATTCAGGTCTTTCTGCAATAAGGCAGTGTTTTCAGGGAGAAAATTCCTCAATTCAATCAGACTCCTAAGATTGCATTATATATCATTCTGTGACTTCTCTTTTCTTAGATCATCATAGATGAAATTTCTCTGGTTACAATTCATGGGGTAGAAATGGATGTAAGTTATATCACCCACAGATCTTAAGTCATGACTTCTCAAAAATTTTTTAATCATTTTTTTAAAAAATTAATGCTGACTAAGGCTTTTCAAGCCCACTGGCAGTGTTTTCAAGGAGAAACCTCCTGAATACATTTTGACTCCAAAGAGGCCAGAATATATCTTTCTTGACATCTTTAAAATTTGATGATCATAGATGAAATCTCTCTATGTTTTACACTTCATGAGTTAAAAAAGGATATAAGTCCATATCATCCACAGATCTTAAGTCATGATACTGCCACTTGTTATTAACCCTTTTTTTTTTTTCAAATTCCTGCTGATTCACACCAACAGGCAGCATTTTCAGGGAGAAACCTCCTGAATTCAATCAGAGTCCAAAGGGTGCAATATATATCTTTCTGTGACTTGTCTGTACTTTGATGATCAAAGATGAAATCTATGTTTTATACTTCATGGGTTAGAAAAGGATATTAGTCCATATCACCCACAGATCTTAAGTCATGATTTCTCTCCTTGTTATTAACCATTTTTTCATTCAAATTCCTGCTGATTTGGGCCTTTCAGGCAAAAGGCAGTGTTTCAGGGATACCTTCTGAATTAATCACTCTCACAGTATATTGTATATATCTTTATGGAACATCCCCGATCGTTGATGTTTATAATTGAAATGTCTCTATGATTTACACTTCATGGACTGGAAAAGTGTACAAGTCCATAGCACACACAGATCCTAAGTCATGATTTCTTGACTTGTTATTAACCCTTTTTCCATTCAAAATCCTGCAGAATGAGGCCTTTCTACCATAAGGCAGTGTTTTCAGGGAGAAAACTCCTGAATTCAATCAGACTCCGAAGATTGCATTATATATCTTTCTGTGACTTCTCTTTACTTTGATGACCATAGATGAAATATCTCCATGGTTTACACTTCATGGAGTAGAAAAAGATATAAGTCCATATCACCCAAATGACTTAAGTCATGATTTCTCCCACCTGTTATTAACCCTAATTCTTTCAATTTCCTGCTGAGTTAGAGCTTTCAACCAACAGGCAGTTTCTTCAGTGAGAAACATCCTGAAATCAATCAGACTCCAAAGTCTGTATCTTTCTGTGACTTCTCTGTATTTTGATGATCATATGAAATGTATGTTTTACACTTCTAGGGGTGGAAAAGGATATATGTTCATAAACACACATAACTTAAGTCATGATTTCTCCCATTGTTATTAATCCTTTTTTCATTCAAATTCCTGCTGATTTAGACCTTTCAAGCCACCTGTAAGTGTTTTCATTGAGAAACCTCCTGAAATAAATCAGACTCCAAAGGGTGCTGTATATATCTTTCTGTGACTTCTCTGTACTTTGATGATCATAGATGAAATCTGTCTGTATTTTCCACTTCATGGTGTAGAAAAGGATAAAAGTTCATATCACTCACAGATCTTAAGTCATGATTTATCCCACTTGTTATTAACATGTTTTTCTTTTGTTTTCCTGATGTTTTAGGATTTTCAAGACAACAGGATGTGTTTTCAGCGAGAAACCTTCTGAATTCAATCACACTCCAAAGGGTTCAGTATGTATCTTCCTTTACCTTGATGTTTATATATGAAATCTCTCTGTGTTTTACACTTTATGGAGTAGAAAAGGAAATAAGTCCATATCACCCACAGATCTTAAGTCATGACGTCTCCCACTTGTTATTCACCGTTTTTCATTTAAATTCCTGCTGATTAAGGACTTCAGGCCAACAGGCAGTGTTTTCAGCGAGAAACCTCCTGAATTCAATCAGAGTCCAAAGGTGCAGTATATATATTTCTGTGATTCTCTGTACTTTGATGATCATAGATGAAATCTCTCTATGTTTTACACTTCATTGAGGAGAAAAGGATATAAGTCCATATCACACACAGATCCTAAGTCATTCATTCCTGAACTTGTTATTAACCCCTTTTCCATTCAAATTTCTCCTGATTTAGGCCTTTAGGTTAACAGGCAGTGCTTTCAGCGAGAAAATTCCTGAATTCAATCAGACTCCTAAGATTGCGTTAAATATCTTTCTATGATTTCTCTGTACTTTGATGATCATAGATGAAATCTTCTATATTTTACACTTCAATGGGTGAAATATATATATATAACTACATAGCACCCACAGATCTTAAGTCTTGATTTCTACCACTTGTTATGAACCCTTTTTTTTATTCAAATTCATGTTGATTCAGGCCTTGCAGGCCAACAGGCAGTATTTAAAGCAAGAAACCTCCTGAAATAAATCAGATTCCACAGGTGCAGCATATATATCTTTATGGAACTTCCCTGTACGTAGATGTGTATAGATAAAATCTCTCTGTTTTTCACTTCATGTGGTAGAAAAGGATATAAGACCATATCACCCACATATCTTATGTCATGATTTCTCCCAATTGTTATTAACCCTTTTTTCATTCTAATTCCTGCTGATTTTGGTCTTTCACACTATTAGGCAGTTTTTAAAGCAAGAAATCTAATGAATTCATCACACCCCAAAGCGTTCTGTATATATATCTTTCTGTGACTTCTCTGTACTTTGATGATCATAGATGAAATCTGTTTTAAAATTGAAGAGTTAGAAAAGGATATAAGTCCATGTCATCCACAGATGTTAAGACATGAATTCTTCCACTTATTATTAACTCTTTTTTCATTCAAATTCTGCTGAGTTATGCATTTTAGGCCAAAGGGCAGTGTTTTCAGCGAGAAATCTCCTGATCAATCAGACTCTAAAGGGTGCAGTATATATAATTCTGTGGTCTCTGTACCTGATGATCATACATGAAATCTCTCTATGTTTTAAACCTCATGGGGTCAGAAAGGATATAAGTCCATAATACCACAGATCTTAAGTCATGATTTCTCCCACTTGTTATTAATGCATTTTTTCATTCAAATTTCTGCTTCTTTAGTCCTTTGATGTCAACAGGCAGTGTTTAAAGCAAGAAACTTCGTGAATTCAATCACACTCCAAATGTTGCAGTATATATGTTTCTGTGACTTCTCTAGACTTTAATGATCATAGATGAAATCTCTCTACGTTTTACACTTAATGCAGTAGAAAAGGACATAAGTCCATATCAACAAAAGATCTTAAGTCATGATTTCTCCCAGTTGCTATTAACCCTCTTTAAATTCAAATTCCGGGCGATTGAGGCTTTTCAGGCCAACTGGAAGTGTTTTCATGGAGAATCCTTCTGAATTCAATTAGCATCCAAATTGCGCCGTATATATCTTTCTGTGACTTCTCTTTACTTTGATGATCATAGATGAAATCTCTCTATGTATTAAACTATATGAGGTAGAAAAAGATATATCCATATCACCCACATATCTTAAGTCATGATTTGTCCACTTGTTATTAACCATCATTTCATTCAAATTCCGCTGATCTAGGCTTTTCAAGGCACCGTGCATTGTTTTTAGGGAGAAACCTACTGAATTCAATCAAACTACAAAAGCTGTAGTATATGTTTCTGTGTCTTCTCTGTACTTTGATGATCACAGATGAAATCTATGTTTTACTTTCACAAGTATAAGTCCATATCACCTACAGTTATTAAGTCATGAATTCTCCCACTAGTTACTAACCCTTTTTTCATTCAAATTCCTGCTGATTTAGGCCTTTCAGGCCAAAAGGCAGTGTTATTTACGAGAAACCTCTTGAATTGAGTCACACTCCTAAGTGTGCATTATATATCTGTCTGTGACTTCTATGAACTTTGATGATCATAGATGAAATCTATGTTTTACACTTCATGGTTGAGAAAAGGATGTAAGTCCATATCACCCACAGAACTTATGTCATAATTTCTCCCACTTGTTATTAACAGTTTTTCTTCAAAATCCTGGTGATTTGGGCCGTTCAGTCAATGAGGGAGTGTTTTCAGCAAGAAACGTTCTGAATTCAAACACATTCCAAAGGGTGCAGTATATATCTTTATGGAACCTCCCTGTACGTTGATGTTTACAGATGAAATTTCTCTGTTTTACACTTTATGCAGTAGAAAAAGATATAAGTCCAAGCAACCACAGACCTAAGTCATGATTTCTCCAACTTGTTATAAACTCTTTTTTTCATTCAAATTCCTGCTGATTTAGGCATTACATGCCATAAGGCAGTGTTTTCAGGGAGAAAACGCCTGAATTCAATCAGACTCCTAAGATTGCATTATATATATTTCTATGACGTCGCTTTATTTTGATGGTGATAGATGAAATCTCTCTACGGTTTAAACTTCATGGAGTAGGAAAGGATATACGTCCATATCATCCAGAGGTTTAAGTCATTATTTCTCCCACTTGTTATCAACCCTTTTTTCATTCAAATTCCTGTGGATTATGCCTTTCAGGCCAAGGGGCCATGGTTTTAGCGAGAAACCTCCTGAATTCAATCACATTACAAAGGGTGCAGTAAATATCTTTTTGTGACTTCTCTGTACTTTGATTAAAATGGTATAAGTCCATATCACCCACAGATCTTAAGTCATCATTTCTCCCACTTGTTATTAACCCTTTTTCATTCAAATTCCAGCTGATTTAGGCCTTTCAGGCAACTGGAAGTGATTTCAGGGAGAAATGTGCTGAATTCAATTAGACACTAAAGGTTGCAGTATATATTTTCAGTGACTTCTCTTTACTTTGATGATCATAGATGAAATCTCTCTCTGTTTAACACTACATGTGAAAGAATAGGATATAAGTCCATAAAACCCACAGATCTTAAGTCATGATTTCTCCAACTTTTTATTAACCGTTTTTTCATTCCAAATGCTGCTGATTTAGGTTTTTCAGGCCAACAGGCAGTGTTTTCAGCGAGAAACCTCCTGAAATCAGTCAGACTCTAAAGGTTGCAGTATATATCTTTTTGTGTCTTCTCTGTACTTTGATGATCATAGATGAAATCTATGTTCAACACTTCATGTGGTAAAAAGTATATAGGTCCATATCACCCACAGATCTTAAGTCATGATTTCTCCAACTTGTTATTAAAGCTTTTTTAATTCAAATTCCAGCTTAGGCTTTTCAGGCCAACAGTCAGGGCTTTCAGCGAGAAACCTCCTGAATTCAATCAGACTCCAAAGGGTGCAGTATATATCTTTATGTAACTTCCCTGTACGTTGGTGTTTATAGATGAAATCTCTCTCTGTTTTACACTTCATGGCATAGAAATGGATAAGTTCGTTTATCCCGCAGATCTTAAGTCATGATTTCTCCCACTTGTTATTAACCATTTTTCATTCAAATTCATATTGATTTAGGATTTTCAGGACAACAGGCAGTGTTTTCAGCAAGAAACCTCCTGAATTCATTCAGACTCTAAAGGGTGCAGTAAATACCTTTCTGTGACTTCTCTGTACTTTTATGATCATAGATGAAATCTATGTTTCACAGTTCATGGAGTAGAAAAGGATACGAGTTCATATCACCCACAGATCTTAAGTCATGAATTCTCCCATTGTTATTAACCCTTTTTTCATTCAAATTCCTGCTCAGTTGGGCATTTCAGGCCAACAAGCAGTGTTTTCAGCTCGAAACTTCTTGATTTTATCCAATTCCAAAGGGTGCGGTAGATATCTTTTTGTGACTTCTCTTTACTTTGATGATCATAGATGAAATATCCTTATCTTTTACACTTCATGGAGTAATAAAGTATATAACTTCACATCTCCCACACATCTAAAATCATGATTTCTCCCACTTGTTAATAACACTTTCTTCATTCAAATTCCTCATTTTTATGCCTTTCAAGCAATTAGACAGTGTTTACAGGGAGAAAATTCCTGAATTCAATCAGACTCCCAAGTTTGCAGTATATTTCTTTCTGTGACTTCTCTGTACTTGGATAATCATAGTAGAAATCATCTATGTTTTAAACTTCATGAGGTAGAAAAAGATATAAGTCCATATCAGTTACAGATCTTAATCATCATTTCTCCCACTTGTTATTAACCTTTTTTCATTCAAATTCCTGCTGATTTAGGCCTTTCTGGCCAACAGGCTGTGTCTTCAGTGAGAAACCTGATTTCAATCAGACTCCAAATGATTCAGTATATATATTTCTGTTACTTCTCTGTACTTTGATGATCATACATGATCTCTATGTTTTAAACTTCGTGTAGTACAAAAGGATATAAGTCCATATCACCCCCAGTTTTTAAGTAATGAATTCTCCCACTTGTTATTAACCCTTTTTTCATTCAAATTCAAGCTGATTTAGGCCTTTCAGAGCAACTGGCAGTGCTTTCAAGGAGAAATCTCCTGAATTCAATCAGAATCCAAAGGGTGGTCTATATATCTTTATGAAACTTCCCTGTACTTTGATGTTTATAGATGAATTCATTCTCTCTGTTTTTCACTTCATGGGGTAGAAAACGATTTAAGTCCATAACACCCACAGATCGTAAGTCATCATTTCTCCCACTTGTTACTAACACATTTTTCATTCAAATACCTGCTAATTTAGGCATTTCAGGCAGTGTCTTCAGAGAAACCTCCTGATCTCAGTCAGACTACAATGGGTGCAGTATTCATCTTTCTGTGACTTCTCTGTATTTGATGATCATAGATGAAATCTATGTTTTACACTTCATGTGGTAGAAAAGGAATTAAATCCATATCACCCTCAAATCTTAAATCTTGATTTCTCCAAATTGTTATTAACCCTTTTTTTCATTCGAATTCTGCTGATTTAGCCTTTCAGGCCAACACACAGTGCTTTCAGTGAGAACCTTCCTGAATTCATACTCCAAGGGTGCAGTATATATATTTATGAAACTTCCCTGTACGTTGATATTTATAGATGAAATCTCTCTCTGTTTTTCACTTCATGAGGTAGAAAATATATAAGTCCATATCACCCACAGATCTTAAGTCATTATTTCTCCCACTTGTTATTAACCCTATTTTCATTCAAATTCCTGCTGATTTACGATTTTCAGGCCAACTGGAAGTGTTTTCATGGAGAATCCTTCAGAATTCAATTAGTATCCAAAATGCACAGTATATATCTTTCTGTGACTTGTCTGTACTTTGATGGTAATAGATTAAATCAATTTTTTATACTTCCTGCGTTAGAACCCATATATCACCCACAGATCTTAAGTCATGATTTCTTCCACTTGCTATTAACCCTTTTTTCATTCAAATTTCTGCTATTTAGGCCTTTAAGGCCAACAGGCAGTGTTTTCAGGACAAAATTCCTGAATTAAATCAGACTCCAAAGGAAGCAGTATATATCTTTCTGTGACTACTCTGTACTTTGATGATCATAGATGAAATTTCTCTGTTTTACACTTCAAGGTGTAGAAAAGGATATATGTGCATACCACCCACAGAGCTTAAGTAATGATTTCTCCCACTTGTTATTACCCCTTTTTCTTTCAAATTCATGCTGATTTAGGCCTTTCAGTCCAACAGGCAGTGTTTGCATTGAGAAACCTCCTGAATTCAATCAGACTTCAAAGGGTACAGTATCTATCTCTCTGTGACTTCTCTGTATTTTATCGGTCATATTTGATATCGAAGTTTTACACTTCTGGATTAGAAAAGGATATATGTCCATAGCAGCCACAGATCTTAAGTCATGATTTCTCCCTGTTGTTTTTAAACCTTCTTTAATACAAATTCCTCTTAATTAGGCCTTTCAGGTCAAAAGGCTGTGTTTTCAGGGAGAAACCACCTGAATTCAGTCAGAATCCAAAGCTTGTAGTAGATATCTTTCTGTGACTTCTCTGTACTTTGATGATCATAGATAAAATCTCTATCTATATTACACTATCTGTGTTAGAAAAGTATATAAGTCCATATCGCCCACAGTTATTAAGTCATGATTTCTCCCACTTGTTATTAACCAATTTTTCATTCAAATTCCTGCTGATTTAGGCCTTTCAGGCCAACAGGCAGTGTTTTCAGCAAGAATCCTCCTGAATTCAACCAGACTACATAGGGTGCAGTATATATCTTAATGTGACTTCTCTATACTTTGATGATCATAGATGAAATCTCTATGTTCTACACTTCATGGGGTAGAAAAGGATATAAGTCTATATCACCCACATATCTTAAGTTATGATGTCTACCAATTGTTATTAACACTTTTCATTCAAATTCCTTTTGATTTAGGCATTTCAGGCCAATAGCCATTGCTTTCAGTGTGAAACCTCCTGAACTGAATCAGAATCCAAATATATTTATTTCTGTGATTCTATCTATTTACTTTGATGATCATAGATGAAATCTCTCTATGTCTTACACTTCATTGAGTAGAAAAGGACATAAGTCCCTATCACCCACAGATCTTAAGTCATGATTTCTCACACTTGTTATTAACCCTTTATTTATCAAATTCCTGCTGATTTAGGCCTTTTATGCTATAAGGCAGTGTTTAAAGCTAGAGACCTCCTGAATTCAATCATACCCCAAAGGGTGCAGTATATATCTTTCTGTGATTAATGTGTACTTTGATGAACATGGATCAAATCTCTCTATGCTTTACTATTCAAGAGGTAGAAATGGATATAAGTCCATATCATGCACAGATGTTAAGTCATGAAACCTTCCACTTGTTACTAACCCTTTTTCATTCAAATTCCTGCTGATTTATGCCTTTCAGGCCAAAATGCAGTGTTTTCAGTGAGTAACCTCCTGATCAATCAGACTCTATAGGGTACAGTACATATAATTCTGTGACTTGGGTTTACCTGATGATCATACATGATTTATTCCTTTCAGTTCAACAGGCAGTATTTTCAATGAGAAACCACCTGGGTTCAGTCAGACTCCAAAGGTTGCAGTATATATCTTTCTGTGACTTCTCTGTACTTTGATGTTCCCAGATGAAATCTATATTTTTAACTTCATGTGGTAGAAAATGATATAAGTCCATAACACCCACAGATCTTAAGTCATGAAATCTCCACCTTGTTATTAACCCTTTTTTCATTCAAATTTCTGCTGATTTAGGCCTTTCAGAGCAACAGCCAGTGCTTTCATTGGGAATCCTCCTGAAATCAATCACACTTTAAAGGTTGTAGTATATATCTTTATGGAACTTCCCTGTATGTTGATGTTTATAGATGAAATCTCTCTCTATTTTACACTTCATGGGGTTGAAAAGGATATAAGTCCATGTCACCCACAGATCTTAGTCATGATTTCTCCCACTGGTTATTAACCCTTTTTTATTCAAATTCTTGTTTATTTATGCCTTTCAGGCTGTAAGGCTGTGTTTTCAGGCAGAAAACTCCTGAATTCAATCAGACTTTTAATATAGCATTATATATCATTCTGTGACTTCTCCGTACTTTGATGATCATAGATGAAAACTATGTTTTACATTTCATGGGGTAGAAAATGATATAAGTCCATATTACCCACAGATCTTAAGTCATGATTTCTCCCACATGTTATTAACCATTTTTCATTAAATTCCTGCTGATTTAGTCTTTTCAGTCCACTCTGCATTTTTTTTCAAGGAGAAACCTACTGAATTCAATCAGACTCTTAAGGTTGCAGTATATATCTTCGTGCGACTTCTCTTTACTTTGATGATCATAGATTAAATCTATATTTTACACTTCATGTGGTAGAAAAGGTTATAAGTCCATATCACCCACAGATCTTACCTCAACATATTTGGACTTGTTTTCAACCCTTTTTTCATTCATTCCTACTGATTTAGGCCTTTCAGGCCAACAACAGTGTTTTCTGTTAGAAACCTTCCGAATTCAATCAAACTCCAAAGGGTGCAGTATATATCTTTAAGGAAATTCCCTGTACGTTGATGTATATCAATGCAATCTCTCTGTTTTACACTTCATGGAGTAGAAAAGGGTAGAAGTGCATGTCACCTACAGATCTTAATTCATGAATTCTCCCACTTGTTATTAAACTTTTTTCATTCAAATACCTGCTGACTTAGTTCTTTCAGGCCAAAAGGCAGTGTTTTCAGGAAGACACCTACTGAATTCAAGCACACACCAAAGAGTGCAGTATATATCTTTCTATGACTTCTCTGTACTTTGATGATCATAGATGAAATCTCTCTATGTTTTACACAAGGGTGCAGTATATATCTTTAAGGAAATTCCCTGTACGTTGATGTATTCAATGCAATCTCTCTGTTTTACACTTCATGGAGTAGGAAAGTGTAGAAGTGCATGTCACCTACAGATCTTAATTCATGAATTCTCCCACTTGTTATTAAACCTTTTTTCATTCAAATATCTGCTGACTTAGTCCTTTCAGGCCAAAAGGCAGTGTTTTCAGGAGGACACCTACTGAATTCAAGCACACACCAAAGATTGCAATATATATCTTTCTATGACTTCACTGTACTTTGATGATCATAGATGAAATCTCTCTATATTTTACACTTCTAGGGTAGAAAAAGATATAAATCCATATCATCCACAGATCGTAGGTCATGATTTTTCGCACTTGTTATTAACCCTTTTTTCTTTCAAATTCCTGCTGATGTAGGCCTTTCCAGCCAACAGGCTGTGTTTTTAGCGAGAAACCTCCTGAATTCAATCACATTCAAATTCCTGCTGATTTAGGCTTTTCAAGCAATAAGACATTGTTCTCAGGGAGAAACCACCTGAAAACAATAAGACACTAAAGGCTACAGTATATACCTTTCTGTGATTTCTCTGTACTTTTGATGATCATAGATGAAATCTTTCTATGATTTAACTTTATGGGGTAGAAAAATATAAGAGTCCATATCACCAAGAGATCTTATGTCATAATTACACCCACTAGTTTTTAATCCTTTTTTTCATTCAAATTCCTGCTGATTTAGGTCTTTCAAGCCAACAGGCAGTGTTTTCTTTGAGAAACCTGCTGAATTCAATCAGACTCCAAAGGGTGCAGTATATATCTTTCTGTGACGTCTCTGTACTTTGATGAAACATAGATGAAATCTCTCTACGTTTTACACTTCATGGAGTAGAAAAAGATATAAGTTCATATCAACCACAGATCTTAAGTCATGATTTCTCCCACTTGTTACTAAACTTTTTTCATTCAAATTCCTGCTGATTTAGGCCTATCAAGTCAACAGTAAGTGTTTTCAGGGAGATACCTCCTGAATTTAATCAGACTCCATAGTGTGCATATATATTTTTCTGTGACTTGTCTGTACTTTGGTGATCATAGATGAAATCTCTCACGGTTTACAATTCATGGATTTGAAAAGGATATGTCCATATCACCCACAGATTTAAGTCATGGTTTCTCCCACTTGTTAGTAACCCTTTTGTGATTCAAATTCCTGCTGATTTAGGCCTTTCAGGCAATAAGACAGTGTTTTCAGGCAGAAAACGCCTGAATTCAATATGACTCCTATGATTCCATTATATATCTTTCTGTGACTTATCTTTACTTTGATGATCATAGAGGAAATCTCTCTAAGTTTTAGACTCCAGTGGTTAGAATATTTTATAAGTCCATATCATGCACAGATCTTAGTCATGATTTGTCCCATTTGTTATTTTAACCCTTTTTCATACAAATTCCTGATGATTTATTCCTTTCAGTCCAAAAGGCAGTGTTTTCAATGAAAAACCACCTGAGTTCAGTCAGACTCCAAAGGTTGCAGTATATATCTTTCTGTGACTTCTCTGTACTTTCATGATCCTAGATGACATCTATATTTTTAACTTCATGTGGTAGAAAATGATATAAGTCCATAACACCCACAGTTCTTAAGTCATGAAATCTCCCACTTGTTATTAACCCTTTTTTCATTCAAATTCTTGCTGATTTAGGCTTTTCAGAGCAACAGCCAGTGTTTTCTGAGAATCCTCCTGAATTCAATCACACTCCAAAGCT